>JANEYF010001193.1:0-116529 GCA_029963845.1 Rhamnusium bicolor | reverse complement strand
TGTCGAGCAAGCAAAGCGAGTAGACGTATTTCGATAGGTGCTGTTAATTCTATTTTCTAAACTTAAAAATGTCTTTTAACAAGAAACAGTTGGATAAATTAGAAGAGCTGATAGCTGAAAAAATCCTTGATAAATTTAATGATGATTGGATGAGTAATTTAATAGCAAAAATTACTGAGAAAGTGGAAAATAGCTTGAAACAAAAATTTGAAAAGCAAGAGAAACGTATAAATACACTTGAAAAGAAGTTAAGTCTTTGAAATCTGATATTGAGGAGATAAAAATTGAGAATGACAATATTCAGCAATACAGTAGAAGAAATAACGTAAGAATATTTGGTGTTAAAGAAATGGAAAAAGAAAAACCAGAAGATGAGGTTTTTTAAATTAATTAATGAGAAGATTGGTATTAACCTGAAACCTGGTGATATTGAGGTATGTCATCGTGTTGGTATAAAGGCTAAAAATAAAGAGAGAGCCATATTGGCAAAATTCTCGTCAAATAAGGCCAAAAATGAAGTTTTCTATAAGAAAAAAAGCCCTAAAAGGTACGAAGGTGGTCATAAGAGAGGACTTAACCCAACAGAAAATAGAAATTTTAAAAATAGCAGTGGAGGAATTTGGTCCTAAAAATGTCTGGACTCAAAATGGAAAAATCTATGTAATAGAAAAGTTTTTAGACCGACTTATTAATTGTTGGAAAATTTTTTTGGGTAAGGGTCCTTATTTTGAGAAAAACTACTTTTTTAACTTGCCGACGTTTCGGTAATTTTTATTACCATCTTCAGGGCAATTAATTATGAGTTTTTCCTGGTCACCATAAAATATATATATAAAACAGGAAACAAACAGATAAATCCTTGGGTATTAAGAAACCTTCTTTAGTGTACTTATGTAACATATATACACACATATATATATCACTTATAAAGGTACAATTGTCAGACTGTAGTGTGTAATGGTAATGACACGAATATCGTGTCATTACCATTACACACTACAGTCTGACAATTGTACCTTTATAAGTGATATATATATATATGTGTGTATATATGTTACATAAGTACACTAAAGAAGGTTTCTTAATACCCAAGGATTTTATCTGTTTGTTTCCTGTTTTATATATATATTTTATGGTGACCAGGAAAAACTCATAATTAATTGCCCTGAAGATGGTAATAAAAATTACCGAAACGTCGGCAAGTTAAAAAAGTAGTTTTTCTCAAAATAAGGACCCTACCCGGAAAAATCTATGTTTTCAAAAATAATAAAATCAACCATGTCAAAAATTTGAATAATTTAATGTCCTTACTAAATTAAAGGTAAAATCGAATAGCTATTTTAGTTAATATTTGTAGAATAAGTACAATAAATTATTATTGTTATTTTAAATAAAAATTATGTTAAAGATTTATTTTGTTCATATAAAACAAAGCAGCGCTTATCGCTAATATTTCTATATGTCGGGTTCTTATTGCTGTTTACATTTTTTTTTCTTTCATACATAGTTTTTTATTTATTTTATTTTAACTACTATAATCTTTAATTTATTTGTAAAGAAAGAAGAAAAAAAAAGGAAAAAAAAAGAAAGCAGAAGTGAAAGAAAATGTATGTATGTATGTGGTACAGTGGTGGACTTACTAAATAAATTAGACTCTTATGATAGTATTTCTACAAAATATGTTAATTCTTTATTAGATAACACTATATTAAATATGGGAGGAAAAAATATTGGTTTAAGTTTATTTCATATGAATATTCGTAGTCTACAAAAAAATTTTGAAGAAATATTAATTTTATTGGAAACCTCAACATTAGAATATGACTTAATCATACTTTCAGAGTGCTGGCAATTAAAAAACACCAATTTCGAAATACCAAATTATACTTTTTATTATAATAATGCAAACTACAATCAAAACGACGGAAATGTTATCTATATACATAAGTCTTTAACAGTAACTAACCTAAAACATATTAGGCTTAATGAATCCACTTTCACTAAAATTAATTATGAAAAATGCAATCAAAGTTATACAATTATTGCAGTGTACCGTCCTCCCTCCACAGATCAACATACATTTACAAGTGACTTAAGAAACATTATAGAATCAAATGATACTAACAACACACAACTACTTGTTGGAGACATAAATTTAGACATAACTGATGGGAATAATATAATAGTTCAAGATTATATAAATTTTCTTAGTGAGAAAGGATTTTATCCTCAAATCAATAAACCCACCAGAGTTACGGAAACTACAGCTACAACTATAGATCATATATTTCTAAAAAACACGAAAAACATATTTAATTCTCATCCTTTTATTCTCACCACATCAATTACTGACCATTACGCAACTATCTTATAAAAATAGTAATCATAATGAGAGAGAAAAAGCTATCCAATTGAAAAAATTAATTATAGAAAATTAATGAACAAATTTGAAACAGAAAACTGGCAAGAAATATATAATGAATATAATGCATCTGTAGCAATGAAAAAATTCATTTTTAAACTGCAGTTTTTAATAAACACGTGTAAAAGTGTTTGCTACAAAAATAAAAATTCTACAAAAAAACTGAAACCTTGGATAACTCAAGGACTGATAATTTCAATTAAAGAGAGGGATAAACTTAAACAAATACTCTTAAATAACCCAAATAACAATGACATAAAAAATGGATATAAACTTTATAGAAATACTATAACAAAATTAATAAAAAAAGACAAAAAATCATTATTACAAACAGAAATTTACTGAGGCAAAAAATAACGTAAAGGAGGTATGGAATTTAATAAAAGAGGCTACCAATGAAAAAATAAATAAAAAATCGGGAAAGATTAACAATATTAAAATTGACAATCAAGTTATAACAGATAATATGGAAATGTGCAACGAATTTAATAACTATTATTCAAGTATAGGACATAAAATGGCGCAAGATATAATAAAAGATAAGCACAACATAGGTAATCATATAAACGAAAATCTACAGAAAATAATGCATACAATTTATTTATATCCAGTTACGGAGAATGAAATAAAAAATACTATCAATAGTTTAAAAAGTAAAGGTTCTCCGGGGAGATGATCAAATTTGTTCTAACACTCTAAAAACTTGCATTGAACATCTCTCAAAACCATTGCAATATGTAATTAATCTTATTCTTCAACAAGGCACATTTCCTGAAATACTGAAAAGAACAACGGTAGTTCCAATTTTCAAACAAGGGGATGCAACGCAAATTTCTAACTACCGCCCTATTTCTTTAGTCAGTAACATATCAAAAATAGTGGAAAAATGTTTAAAGAAAAGGATGTTGGAGCACCTCAATAAATTTAAAATAATTTCTCCTTTACAATTTGGGTTTAGGGAGGGTTTATCTACAGTAGATGCTGTACATTATTTAGTAAAAACTATTCATAATTCAATGAACCAATGTCAGAAGCCTTTGGCAATCTTTTTAGATTTGGCAAAGGCTTTCGACACGGTATCGCATGAAAAACTAATAGATAAACTAGAAAACTATGGCATTCGAGGTATATGTGGTGATCTGCTCAGGGATTACTTAAGTGATAGAACACAAAAGGTAAAAATAAATTCAATTTATAGCGAAGAAAAACCAGTCACTTTTGGAATTCCGCAAGGGACTGTACTTGGACCTTTGCTTTTCCAAATATATATTAATGATATGCTGAATATCAGACTCCCTGGTCAGATCATCTCATATGCCGATGATACCGTTTTGGTTTTTTCTGATGATACCTGGGATGGTGTTAAAAATAAATCAGAAATAGGTCTTAATAAAATAAAATATTGGTTAAATGACAATTTATTAACACTGAATAACGCAAAAACTAAATTTCTTACTTTCTCTTTAAATACTCTAGGTAAGTCGAATATACAAACCATTAAATTACATAAATGTATAAACCCAATAAATTGTATTACTTGTACAGATCTTATTGAGAAATCGTCTACAATAAAATATCTCGGTATCTATATTGACCAATTTTTAAAATGGGATGCACATGTCGGTAGCTTAGTAGGAAAGGTTCGTGGTTTGTTACATAAGTTTTACCAGTTACAAAAAATTATGAACACTAAGTCATTAGTCAATATATACAAATCTCTTGTTGAATCTATCATTAACTATGGTTTAACGATCTGGGGCGGGACGTACGATACCATACTGCAAAATTTAAAAATAATTCAAAAGCATATTTTAAAAATAATATTTAACAAACCTAAAATGTATCCTACAGAAGTATTATTCAATGAAATAAAATTATTTGATATTGAAACCTTATATATAATATCCTCTATCAACTTTATATATAGAAACTCACATCTTAGATTTCAAATTAATCATGGATATGAAACAAGAGCCGTCGTAAATAAACATCTTGCCACACCAAAACCCAAAAATACCTTATTTATGAAATTTGTAGACTACACCGGAATTAAATTGTTTAACTGTTTGCCAAACTCCATAAAAGAAATAAAAAATTATAAAAAATTTAAAATAAAAAGTAAAATATTTATTCGTCATAATATTAAAGATTTCAAAAAGATGTTAACATAATTTCCCTTTTCTTCTACACTGCTGCTTTGTTTTATTTTATTTTTATATGTAATTCATTGTTTATTTTTTTTTTGTTGTTTTTTTTTCTTTCTTTTGCACAAGTACTAAGTAAAATTACCCTTCAGTAATAAGTTTATATTGCTCATAGGTGCAAATTAATATACATCAGATAAAGGAAGCACAATCAAGATCGCGCAGATCTTAGGTGCTGTAATTCACTACATGAAACCTGTAATTATAAATAATCCTAAATAAACATTATTATTATTATTATTATTATTATTATTCGCATTCGAGAAACCAGCGAATGCCGCAGAAGACCGGAATATGGAACAAATCGAAGCATAACTCTTCGGGATGATCGTTTCATCCTGATTTCTAGCCTGTGAGATCGACATATGACTGCCGTTCAAGTAATGAATAAACTGCAAGAAGCAATGCAACTTTTGTGAGAGGGTAAACTTCGATGGTGGGTCTGCAATTGTGTGAGCTAGCATATATTACGCTGCTCGCACAAAAGCTTGTGTTCGTAGATGGAGGTGCTTTAATGGCCAGATGATATATTAATGAAATTTTGGAAGAGCATGTGGTGGTTTTTGCGGGGGTTATTATTGATGAGCAATTTCTTTTAATGTGCGATAATGCTTGTCTACTACAGAAAGAGTGGGATGTCTGTATTTAAATAAACTGAGCTAAAAAGTCACTAAATGAATTAATAATTTCCTGGGTGTTGTATGGATTATCAGTTTACCTTTTATCCTTGTTTGAGCCCTTTTAAAATTTACACCAGACCAGGAATTTTTTGAGTTAGATGATATTGAAGTTAGAATGTTATTTATATAAGCAGGAAAGGAAATGTAAGGCCTGAACAGGAATTATGGGACACACTGTATATCAGTTAACTGAAGATAATCGAATCGATTTTTTTTAAAATAGAAAAAATGTGTATAAGTCTAATCATATTATTAAAAAATGGTTTCTCTTTCAATATTTATACGATTACTCCTTTATTACACAACAAATTTATCTATTTTTAAGCGAATTAAAATTTTTTATAGCATTTGAACATTCTCTAGTAAGATAATAATTTAACGAGTAACTTTAACCTTTCCAAGACACCGACCCACAACAGGTTGAGCAATCCAAGAAGAATATATCGGTAATAAATTTAAGTTTTGCGCCAGAACTGCCATGAGACATCAACTTTGATATAGAACTATATCCTGGATAATTAGTATACGTTAGTCCGTAAAAAGAATGCTGGATGCCGCAGGCATTCCGTGAGTACGTAAACAAACCTCTGACAGAATGGCCAGAATATGTATGTGCGCGTTTAGATTTAGTGCTTTTGCCTGAGCATATAAGGCATATTACTTGGAGATTTACGAACTCTGCAAATGCATTAAATGCTCACTTGCAATAGTTCATTAAGTATTCTAAATTAAGCATTGTACGTAACTGCTGTGAGAGTATATTTTATTAAGCGAATGAAATTCTACCTGTACTTAATCTTTTTAATAAGACTTACGTGCAGTATATTAAAATCGCTAATTAATTATTTCTTTTTCAATCAGGATGCATCAGGTTCAAAATGTACACAGCTGAAATTAAGAATTTGCCTCTTTGTAATCAATAAATATATATCTGAATTCACAAAAGATTTAAATCGAGATCAAGCTGATCCTAGATTGTTGCTTAAGCTTTTACTTGTCTCTTGAGTATTTCACTGGAAATGTGTGTGGAAAATATTTATATTACTATACTAAAGAAAACGCCCTGAACAGCATAACGTGGAGAACAAAAAATATGTGTTCGGATTATTTATTTTTCCAGAGCTTCTAACTGTATTGACACCATCAACCATTAAAAACCAAACTATGCAGATACAATTAAGAGGTATTCCTTGAAACTCGTTTTCCTCGAAACTTAATGACAGAAATCATACTGTACAATTATCAAATTGTGCATCCAATAATAGTCACAATGTAGATCAAAGTGTCTCGCCGAGAACTGTACTAGATGCCATCCTATTTTTTTCTTTTTTTTTTTGTAACGATTGGCTTCGTGGTCGAGTGGTAACGACACTTGCCTCTCACCCTGGAGGCCCCAGTACGAATCCCGGCCGAGGAGCTAGGGATTTTTCTAAACGAGAAATTAATCCTAGCATACTCGGGTGTGTGTTCATTGTCTCTAAATGTGTAGCCTTTTCCCACAGACGGTATCTTCAGGGATACTGTGGTATCTATGCTATGTTAATTCTCTAATTAAATAATATGCCTAATGTCTTGACAATCTGTTACGCTGATAGTGACATTTACATTTTTTACAGTGGAGAAAAATTTAGACAAATTAAAACTTACTACAAAGGAAGTATACAAAACGATACAAATAAATTATATTTGAACACAGGCAAAACCACATCAACAATGTTTATTTTAAAAAGATAATTTTCATTTCTCTGAAATATAATCAAACATAGAATCAGCATATACAAACGCTTTGTGGTAAATTAAAAAGCAGTTATTTCGTTCTAACATTTTTATGTCGTCAGTGTTATGTTACTGTTTATTATGCCGACAGTCGAATTTAATTTTAATTTTACATCTTCTGGTACAGAAAATTTAAAAATGTCATCATCACAGTTTGCGTGATGAGATCATTAAGGTAATTTTTCATAGGGAACTGTACTTTCGTTTATATCGTTGTAAGTGAATAATCCTGAAGTGGGCTGGAACCTTTAATATGAGGCTAACACTAACTTAATTTTCCACAAAACACCACATATACTACACAGGACGCCGTTTCACCAATCAAGTTGGCATGATCTGGAGATGATTAAAGCTGACCTTCTGTCACTAATCATACTATTTTTACACTTTGTAATTTCTAAACTTTCAAATGCATCCAGTTTTCTAATATTTGTTACATTCCTAATTAATCATAGATTGCTTCTATTTTGTGGTTGTTCTTAATCGAATGTTGGGCAACATTATTTATTCTACCATATTTAAGACGAGCCATATGCTTCTTGAATCTAGTTTGAACTGATCGTCTAGTTTGTCTAACATATTTTGAATACAGTCCTTACAGTTAATTTCGTATATCCCCGACATTTAATTTGTTTCAACTTTCTTTGGATTGCTTAAAAGTTGTTATAGTTTATTTCCCGATTAATGAGCCACTATCTTTATGTTTGAAAACCTTACCAACACCACGGGTGAATCGACAATCGTATGGAATCGATACAGATTTCGGATTTTCTCTTTCATTTTGAAAGGTCGAAGAATTTCGAAGTGTCTCTTTAAATTTAAATTTCCTAATTATGTTATCAGCTAAACTAGAATATCCATTACTCACACCTATATCTTTAATGAATGCGTATTCTTTCTCAAACCTCCCTTTATTGAGGGGGAAGCTTCATAGGCGAAAATTAAAACTCGCCATTTTGGGTTGAGCACAATGGTGAGAGTCCTTTGAGATATATCTTAATACAGTGATATCTTTTCTGTATATGTCAAATTTTAACTTACTTTTAGCATTTCTAATTTATTAATACATCTAAAAATGGTAGTTATCCACAGTTTTTAGTTCCATATGTGATTTTAACTGACGCAAAACGACTGTTAAATTTAGAAACAAATTTATTAATAAGGTGAAAAATAACCAGTTACAAGACGGTGAAGTTTTGACCTCCATTGCCGTTTGTTCATTGTTTCCAAATGTTCCGATACCACACACATTGGACTACCATGAGAATTTACTCGAATCAAACAATCTCAGTCAAGATGTAGTAAAAGAATACCCCGACGTGCATTGGATTATACCTTCAAATCATGATAGATCGGTAATCAATATCATTTGTCAATTCCTACCCAGACATAGACCGGTTTCGAACTTATTAGTTCTCCTCAGTATGCCCGTTGAGTACTTGTTTCGTTCAAATCATATTTAATAACAGTAGTTTAGTCCACTTGGGCTAGAGGTCGCCGCTCTCGTTACTTGATTCGCAAGTCGCTATCCGCCACAGAGACATCTAAGATGTTGGTCGGATAGTAGCATTTGGACCATATGAGAAGTTTCACATACCTCTCACCACTACTCAATTTGCCTTAGTCAGTATATGACTGGCAGGTTGGCCACTATCTTGCCTGTTGCATAACCTATGGCATACTGAGGAGAACTAATAAGTTCGAAACCGGTCTATGTCTGGTTAGAAATTGACAAATGATATTGGCTACCGATCTATCATGATTTTAAGGTATAATCCAATGCAGGTCGGGGTATTTGCCCACTGAGTAGTTGTTTCGTTCAAATCATATTTAATAACTGTATCAAACTATTTTGAAGATAAACTAAAGGTACATCATCAGATTGATCCACAATTTCTTCTTCCAAGAATTGACAAAACAATTCAAAATTCAGTCGAGGAGGACGGATATGCGATGCAACTAAATACTTGCCGATGCAACCAATCCATCGGCGAACACTAAGTGATATAAATGTTTCAAAATAAATCAGGGATTCCATATCGTTGACCAAAAGTGACCAGTGGCGTAGTATAAAAAAACTGTACTGAAACACTCCACGATCCCGAAAAAAAAATGTATTACCCAATTATATGTACTAAATTTCAGATCGATATCACAACAAAAATAAACCAAAAATAAATTCAAACTTCAACGCATTGTATCTCAACACCAGTGAAGTTTTCGAACTAAGCTTCTGCAGTAGACTGCCATTATTTCGATTTGTTCCATCGATTTTTTAAGTTTTGAGGAAAAAAATTATACTATGTATACTATTTATTCATTAAAGTTACTATTATCAGAAAAAATCATTGTATTACTTAATCTGTATTTTGTCTTCCGAATTATCCACCTATTTCAACATAAAACGATCACTGTTATTAATTTGCAAATGAGGCATTAATAAATCATTCAGTAATTAAGCACACTGATAAGTAGAGTGGAAACTGAACCGCAATGTCAAGTACTGATTAAAAATAAACGCTATAATTATAAGACATTATTTTTTGGCATATCTCGAATTAACAGAAGCTAATCATTGTAGATCATACGTAAAAAACGAGTAATATAAAATGTGCATTTCTGTAATTGGAGAAATAAACGTTTAATGTAAAAAGAAAATAAGGAAAACGTTATTAATGAAGAAATATAGTTATTTTATTAAAAAAAAAAAAGATTTCGTTCTTTTAATTTATTGGTATATATTTCTTTCTGCATATCAACTATTATTTACAAACGATTAATGTGATTTTTTTTATCCTTTAAAAAGGCACATTTTTCGACCTTCAAGAAGCACCTTTTTCGATTTCCCTGTAACTTGATGCAACTGAAAATCTACGATTTTTTTATCTTCTGTTCAATATTCAATAATCAATTTATTTCTATACCAGTATAAGTAACCAATAATTATCTATAGGTGAGCTTTAGTAATTTTATGTAATTAAAGACAATTTTCCTAATAGAACTCCTTAAAAATTAATCAGTTAGTTCCAATATATGAAAACGTATAAAAAAAATTGAGTGTAAATAAAACATAATCTCCTAATTTACAGATCGTTTGCGCAATATTAATATAATGTCAAATACAGATCTTAAATAACGCTATTAACACCTGGTGTGATGTGCCTGTATATTCATCGAAGCGGTCGATGCTGAAGAAGGCGGCATTTGAGGGTGCCGCCGTGACCGCAAGATGACCCTGATAACCCCATAGGAATGTAGCTTCAGATCTGATGAATATACGGAATAACATGCTAATGCCTGCTAATAGCTATTTCCATACCGTCTACCGTATTATCAACTGCCATGGAGGAACGGATTATGTTTGTAAATCTCTACTAGTTACATACCTACCTATATTGGAATTGATCTAATTGTGGATATATCCGAAACGAATATGTGTAATAATTGCTTTAGTATGGAGAGAAATTTAGTTCTAGATTCTTTAATTATGACATTCATGTAAGGAATTTTTATTATTCAAAACAATCTTCATTCTCTTGTTGTGTTTCAGTACAAGAATGGATAAATCCATTCTTGTATTTTATTATTTTGTTACTATTCAATAATAAATACATACAGGCTGTAACAGATTGCAGAATTTGGCGATCAGGAATATGCCGTTGAGAAATCGAAAATATCTCTTGCCGTTCTTGAGATTTTTGAAAAAAAGTATAATTTTGAATTTTCGTTTTTCTTTTTTCTTGGCGTTATTTGAAGAGTAATCGAAAAACTAAATACACATTTTCGTTATCACTTTTTATTTTTTACAAGATAGCGTAAAAAGTTCTTTTATAAGACGTTTCGTCTTTTCACGACCATCATCAAGTACGTTATTTTAAATACGGACCTGTATTTTTTTATTGCATTTTTTTGTAGCTTTTAAACCTCCGACTTCATTGATGTATCAAACTTTTATGTTGCTAAACGTTTCGTAACTGTAAACCATCATCAAGTAAAAAAAACACTTTTTTTTCAGATTAACGTTACTTTATTATTTTTCATAATTAATAATTAATTAAATTATTAGCAATGAGACTATAAAAATTAAATTAACAGGTAGAAACACAGTAATGGCACTATAAATAAATTTTAACAAAGAACAACAACAATAATGATAAATAATTAACAACCAAAAATAAAGTCTAATAAGGCGGCTTTGAATATTTAGAATAACAAATAAAACAATAACGGGTAACTGACATATTTCGCTTGTCTATGACTGTCTATGAGTTAATTTAATTCATTCTGGTTAACTATTATTCAAAAATGGCCTTTTCGGATTTGGAAAAGCGAGATATGCCGAAATGTTATTACATGTGTAATCGAAATTCACGGAGAGCTAGTGATACGTATGAGGA
This sequence comes from Rhamnusium bicolor, assembly GCA_029963845.1. Lineage (NCBI taxonomy): Eukaryota > Metazoa > Arthropoda > Insecta > Coleoptera > Cerambycidae > Rhamnusium > Rhamnusium bicolor. The sequence continues at coordinate 105,050 of JANEYF010001193.1, read as the reverse complement.
ACAATTTCCTGAAAGAGTACAGCCCCACCTATCCCTATTTCAAAAGTTAGATCGAAATCTTGGGGAATTTGGTTCACTTAAGAAAGCCAGAACACCATATGGCAATAAAATTACACAAAATGAAAATGATGCTATTTTTGAATCAGGTGCGTACTTAAAGATTCTTAGATATTTGCGCAGAGCTAGCTAATATTTGTTCAAAGATTACTCATATTATGTTGTATAGGTTTTGTGATCTAAAATGTGATGTGATTGTAATATTACATAATATTTTTTAAATTATATTATGTTTCCTATTTTAGATAAATAACGACCCGTCGAAATCGACCAGAGAAATTGCCAATACCATTAATTTACCAAATACCTCACATATGAAAGTCTGGCGAGTATTAAAAAATAACAACATGAAACCCTATAAAATACATATCTCTCATTGTTTGCGACAAGGTGATCGAGAAAGACGTTTGCAATTCTGTATCTGGCTGAGGCAGCAAATTGGCAGAAGCAACAATTTTTTAAATGAAATAATTTGGAGTGATGAATCTAAATTTACCAATTGTGGCATCTTTAATAGAAATACGGAACATATTTGGGCGGTAGAAAATCCACGAATTAATCGACCAATTCGAGCTCAAGTTCGATTTGGTCTCAACGTATGGGCTGGCATCTATGGCGATAGAATTCTCGGACCGTTTATTTATCAAGAAAATTTAAATGGTGCAGGTTATCTTGAATTTATGAGAACAACATTTTCAAATTATTTAGACGAATTACCACTGAACAGATTGCCAAATTTATGGTTTCAGCAAGATGGGGCACCACCTCATAATACTAGAGACGTAAGACAATGTCTCCATCAACAATTTCCTGAAAAATGGATTGGTAATCGTGGAGTAGTCGAGTGGCCAGCGAGGTCACCGGACTTTGGCCTTTGGAGTATTACCTGTGGGGTCACTTAAAAAAATAAAATCTGTAAAGCGGTGCCAAATGATGTTGCCGAATTAAGAGCAAATATTGTAAATGGATTTAATTCTTTACGAAGACGTGATATTCAGAGGGCAGTGCAAAATATTCGTCGAAGAATAGATTTTTGTAGGAATGTAAATGGAAATCTGTTTGATACTTATTATAAATTATACATTATAACAATTTATACTATTTTCATCAATCTATTCGTAGTTATTATGTTATTAATTGTTATTTATCATTATTGTTGTTCTTTGTTAAAATTTATTTACTGTGCTATTATTTGTGTTCCTACCTGTTAATTAAATTTTTATAGTTTCATTGTTAATAATTATTAATTATGAAGAATAATGAAGTAACGTTAATCTGAAAAAAGTGTTTTTTTTTACTTGATGATGGTTTACAGTTACGAAACGTTTAGCAACATAAAAGTTTGATACATCAATGAAATCGGTGGTTCAAAAGCTACAAAAAAATGCAATAAAAAAATACAGGTCCGTATTTAAAATAACGTACTTGATGATGGTCGTGAAAAGACGAAACGTCTTATAAAAAAACTTTTTACGCTATCTTGTAAAGAATAAAAAGTGACAATGAAAATGTGTATTTAGTTTTTCGATTACTCTTCAAATAACGCCAAGAAAGAAGAAAAACGAAAATTCAAAATTTTACATTTTTTCAAAAAATCTCAATAACGGCAAGAGATATATTCGATTTCTCAAAGGCATATTCCTGATCGCCAAATTCTGCAACTTTGCCCTAATTTAACCGATGCTGTATCTCTTACCGTTTCCGAAATCCCTGTAGTGAGAAGCGAATTCGTTACAGCCTGTATATGCATTTCGGAGTAATACCGGATTCTTGAACCTGTTAAGTGGGTAAATAAATAAATGGGTAATTTAATAAATAAGCTGTAATTTGCATAGAGTAAATAATGTTTTAAAAGCATTAAATTCTGTGGCTTATTAGCAATTTCCACTCGAGCAAAAATGACAAACAAAAAAGATCACTTGGCTTCGCCTGGTAATTATTTCATCTTGGAATAGTAGATAACAATATTTCGTGCCCTTTAGAATAAACAACTTATAGAAATTACTGAACATGCAACTGCGTACATTACTAAACCATATTTGCAGCTCGACTCGGTACATCATTCACATTTAGTAAACAGAGTAACGGATACCGAAACAAAAGATAATACAACTTTACAAAAATCTTCAGGGAACATAGATGTACAAAAACGCCAAAAAGAATAATACAATTTCATATTTAGAATTTTACATTCAGTATTGTTAATAACTATAAGTAAAGTTTCCTAAATTTTATTATGCATTTGCAGATTGCATATTTTAATTATTTAATATATTTGGAATGAAATTTAGTAATTACATCTTGTTTAATTTCGTTCATTACCGAAATAGTTATGACATGACAATTATGGTACCTTTTTTAATTTAGTAACAACAAATAAAATTCCCAGCCACCCTTGTGAACAAGACATAAGCGTTTTCCCGTCGTACAGGAATAAATTCGTCTCGCCTTCTGCACTTGCCAGGTGGTAGCAAAGTCGTTACAGAACTTATCATATCCTTCCTGTGCCCTTAGTTAACTATGTAGATATTTCTTTTACAATTTTTGCTAATTTTTGAAATACTGATTAAAATTGTTCACTTATGCAGTTTACAAAATTAGATTTGTTGTAGTTTTGTCACCCAATATTGGACGGGATAACAAAATTAATGTAAAAAATATCATTGAGAATAAAACTTTAATAATAATTATGCTATTATAAATGACACGCTCTCTTACAAATATTAAGGTTATCATTTTATTTATATGGTTAAAAAGTAAATAAAAAACTGAGGTTAAATATATTTAGTTCTGTTTCCTGAAATAATATGCCAAATGCAGAAGCAGACGCCTATTAAATCTCCTTCAACATTCATAGAAATAATATATTTTCGACATTTTTTGCTAATAAATGGTATTTACACGGTTGCTTTGTACTAGTTCAAGCAGATAATAGCGTGGGTCAAAAAATTGTTATAATAAAAATGTTCATTGAGTTTGGAAGTAAACAAATGCAGTTACGGGCTGTTATTGCATGTACACAGTGGGGAGAAAGTATGCAATATATTCGATAACTTTTTGCAAAAATGCGGGAATTAACATTCTTTAATTCCACACATTTTCTTCATATTCATTAATTTTGTAAAACACATTTTTTCAACAGTAAAAGCACAAGAGCTTTTTTTTTTTATTGGATAAATTTCTCTTTGTAACGAAATAATTTTGCCAATCAGTAATTTTATAAGAAAAACTGACATGAAAAAATCGCGAGACCGCAGGTCAAGCGATTTTCTCAAATGTCAGTTTTTCGAGCAAAATTACTGATTGGCAAAATTTTGAGTTAAAAAGAAATTTATCAATAAAAGAAAAGCTCGAGTGTTTTTTGGCAAGATAAATTAACGACAGAATATGTGAACGAACAACAACAATAATTATCTTTATTTATACAATTATTTAAAGGAACAGTTATTAAAAATATGGACGATTTCGTGTTTTTTTGTGGATTGCGGAATTGATTTTTCTATGTTTTTTGCAATTTGTTCAGTCGAAATTTTCCCAAAACGACTCATATTGTACAGTATAGTTTCAACAATACTTAAAAATTATAGCTGACAGGACAGATTTTAAAGTGACGTGCGACTACTAGATGTACTCTGATTTTGAGGAACAAGCTTTTTTATCGGTGATAAAAAACGATGCACCTTTTTTATCGCTGCCAAAGTGACAAAAATGTGCTGTCAGATAGACTTTTTCATATAGGAGTTAATTTATCAAAGAAGAAACTGCTAAAATTGGGTATTACAGAACTATCCTATCAAATCTAATATGATAACAATAGCAAATACCTTTAGTTTCTTACCTTTTCTACTGTCATTTTAAATTAATTGTAACTTTGGTAATAGCAATGACATTCATGACATCTAACCTAACCTAAATAAGCCCATTCTTTATATTTTGAATTAGGTAATTGAAATATTTACGTCCTCTGTTTACATTTGTACTTATTCTTTATCCAATGAAAGTTTCATATCCACCATTACAATTTCTCATTATCGACGTCTCGACAATATTTATTGTCTTCTTCAAGACTACAACAAACAACAAGATAAAAATGTACTAAATTTTAAAAGAAAAATATTAACATTTTGATAAAAATTTTAAATTCCCTAATCTCACGTACATATATCAATAAAAAAAGTTAACAATAAATGTAAAAACATTTAAAATATATAATAACTACAATAATTAAAAAAACGCTTACCTAATGAGGTATTTAGTTTTTTATCAGCACAATCATCATTGTAAAGAAATTAATAAAATATCGTAACATATAGAATTCCAGAGCAAATATTTCAGTGCAGTAAGTACAGAAACAATTTTCTATATGCATAAAGATTTGAACATTAATAAATATTTATCAAAGAAACATTGAAAAAAACATAATGAAAATTTGTTGTGTAAAAAAAACGTTTTATTATTTATTTATAGGTATATCAGTTAAGAAGTCAGTGAAAGAAATACGTTTATAAACAAAAAATTGAAAATAAGATGATATTTTACACAAGTTGTTGGCAGTTAAAGTAGAAATTATTTCTTCAATAAAAAACAGAAAAAACTTTATTTTCTATTTTTATTTCTAGAGGACTTCCAGCCAAGTACATGAACAATTTGTCCTACGTTTCGTCCGAGTTTTCGGACTTTTTCAAGAGTTAAAAGCTAAAAATATTAAAAATAATGGTTTTACATAAGTCGTAAATTAGATTAGTGACAGAATGCATATCTAAAAAAGTGTTTTCTTAACTAATATAAATTTCATATTTTGATTTCATTGTATGGGTGGGTTTTATTTTGTTTTTGATCATTCAATTATTTGATAGATATGTGATGTACGTGTAGTTCGACGAGTTAGGCAGAGAATGATCAGTATTTGGTGTTGTCATTGATGTGTTTCTACTCTTAAAAAGAAACACATCAACGACAACACCAAATACTGATCATTCTCTGCCTAACTCGTCGAACTACACGTACATCACATATCTATCAAATAAATAAATGATGAAAAACAAAATAAAACCCACCCATACAATGAAATTAAAATAGGAAATTTATATTAGGTAAGAAAAACACTTTTTTAGATATGCATTCTGTCACTAATCTAATTTACGACTTATGGAAAACCATTATTTTTAATATTTTTAGCTTTTAACCTTGAAAAAAAGTCCGGGAAAACTCGGACGAAACGTAGGACAAATTGTTCATGTACTTGGCTGGAAGTCCTCTAGAAATAAAAATAGGAAATAAAGTTTTTTCTGTTTTTTATTGAAGAAATAATTGAAAATAAGGTATCAATTTAGTTCATTTATGTATACAGGGATGGTTATAATTTTATATATTTTTCTATTAGATGTTACAAATTCTGCTCAAATTTGCGGTGTCCGTTTTTTTATTAACAGTATTACTGTGTCTGTTGATAAGTATCATTTCGCTTATTAATCGTTTCTGGTAATTTAGTTCATTGTCCAAAATTTTAATATTATTGAATTGAAAATCATGATTTAACTCGAAATGGTGTATTGCAAGAGCAGTTTTTTCTTTTTTGTTAATGTCTTGCACTACACGAGTATTTATGTTTATTAATCCGAGTTTTAAACAGTTGTTTTGTTTGTCCAATATATACTGCCCCACAACTGCAAGGAATTTTGTATACCAAATTTGATTTATACTCAAACAACAATTTGTTCTTCATTGTCGAGTAAAAGTTTCCCACTTTTTTTCATGTGATAAAAACTACATTAGAATGTTCATGTGTGAACATGCGTGTCATCTGTGGTGAAAGGCCTTCAAGATAAGGTAGTTTGAAATATTTTTTATTATTATTATTAGTTAGTTGTTAATTTGTTGTGACAGTATTTATATTACTAAGTGTAGTGTTATTAATAATAATTAAGGTGGTTAATTTATTAGGATAATCGTTTTGTCGTAATTTTTGTTTAAAAATTTTCATATTTTGATCACTTAATTTTAAAATTCCATATTTCATACTTAACATAGTATTAATTTTTTTATCTGAAGGGATGTTGAGAGTGGCGGTTGAGAAGTCTTCCAGAACTAATGTCTTTCTATCTAAAAAAGGTATTTTATTTGGCTCCATGGTCCAGAGGTAACCTACTTGCTTCGAAACCTCGGGGTCCCGGGTTCGATTCCTGGTCGCATTTTTCCGTTCCCTATTGTGCTAGCGCTACATAGTGCGTTAATCATATAGGAGTCGAATGCAGGTTCAGCCATTTCGTTTCCTAAGTGGATGCAGCACACACAGTGTATTCGTTTCTTAAGTAAATACAGCACACAGGCAAAAATTTAATAAATGCGATAATCATATAGAAATCGGTAACCCTCTGTTTTTTACGTCTGGGTAATCGTTTTTCAAATGACTCTCGGCTACAACCTGACCCTTTAAAATGTCATTTTTCCCTTGCCCATTATTTCATTTTCTATCATTGACCTTAAACTGAGACCTTCATAACATTTAAAATTACAAAACAAGGACATTTTAGCGCAAGGTAAATTACATTACAAAATTTATTCATTAATTTGAATTAATTTTATTATAGCAAATGGAAAAGCGCCAATTACATACACTGTGTGTGCTGCATCCACTTAGGAAACGAAATGACTGAACCTACATTCGACTCCTATATGATTAACGCACTATGTAGCGCTAGCACAATAGGGAACGGAAAAATGCTTCCCGGTCGAGGAACTGGAATTTTTTCGGAAAGAGAAATTAATCCCAGTATACTCGGATATTGGATGTGTGTCCATTGTCTCTTAATGTGTAACCCTCTCCCGCACAAAGTCATTCCACACCTTCAGGGATAAAGAGGGTTGTAATTACATGTGGTGTTATTATCATTATTATTATTTTCATAGTCAGTTTCCATTGTGAACTGTATATCTTCATGGCACTCATTAAAATAATTTTATATATTGTCTAATTCATTTTCAGGAATAGCAATACCTAAACAGGTATTTTGAAATATTGTAGTTATTATATATTTTTAATGTTTTTACCTTTGTTGTTTAATTTTTTTTATTGGTGTATGTAAGTGAGATTAGGGAATTTACGGAATTTTAAATTTTTCTTAAAATTTTAGTATTTTTATCTTTTAAAATTTTATAAGTATATTTTTATCAATTAAATTTACTGAATTATATATAAAACATTTGTTATTTGTTGTAGTCCTGAAGAAGGCGATAAATATTGTCGAAACGTCGACTTAATGAAAATTGAGATTTTCCTACATTTTTATCCAATTTAGCTCCGACAAAAAATATCAACTTATTTTATTCTATTCCACACGAGCTAGTGGAATCAAGAGGAATCGTTAGGGACTATTAGATCCAAATGTTTTTAATAGTTTAATCCTCTACAAAATTCTTGAAACTACCACACCAAAAATAATTTTGACAGGGTCTGTAAAGGTAATAATTTTGCAGTTCTAGTTTAGATCGCTTCAACAATAATAATTAATTTATATATAAATATTTGAAATGCTTTTTAACATCTCAGTTATTTATGAAATGTCGCATACTGCTAAACATATTATCTTAAAAACTTTAAATTAAATAGGTACTGCTTTAAATCATTCTACGTGCTTGAATTGTGGTAGTTTATAAAATTATATATAGAAATATTCTGAAGCAAGTAGAATTCTTTTTGTAATTTTATAATTTCGAATGCCACTCTAAATATCTTTTTTGACATAAATATGTAATTAGATGTTGTGGTGGAATAATTTCTCGTTTTCACAGAAAACCAACACATCATTTATAAATATCGTTAACATTTAATCGAGCGAATTTTTTTCTCAGGTAATGTTAAAGTTAAATATTTTTGTTGCAGTACAATATTCATTACTATGCAATAACATTCGATACTAATTTTAATGAAGAAAGCAAAATATGATAGGCACAGCAATTGTTTTGGACAAAAATAAAAGATAAATAAGTATTTTTTTAACTAGGTGAAGTAAAAAAATCGGGTTCCTATCTTGGTTTTTAAGATATCGTAGGTTGTTTAAAGATATTTTTTTTTAAATAAGTTAGATCTTATTAGTCTGTTCAGCTACTGGTTATTCCCAAAAAAATATGAGGCACAAAGTTGCATGCCAGAGGTCTTTCGATATCACGGCACACTACGCATAAATATCTGCCAAGGTTCATATCAGGGCCACCTAGACAGACTTAACAAACTAAAATTGATATTAACTGTCATTTTAAAAACAAATGCCATGTTCCGATACATGGTTGAAAAGAGAATCTAGAGACGAATCAAATAGGTAAAAAAAATATACAGGGTGCCATTTAAAATAACAGAGTAGATGTCACTTCCGGTGAAACCGCAAGTGGTGGAAAAAAAATTTTTGTACTTAAAAAAGGAGAATCACGCATTATATAAGTGTACCAATTTTCAAAATAATATCTTTTTAAATAAACATGCTACGGGGTGTTACATGTCTCCTGTGTCACCTGGTATAGTATTCTGTGCATTACACGCGGAATCCATCAATGCCAATGGCCTGAATCGATTACCGTAAGTCATTTGACACAACATCTCATGAGCTATTGCTATAGTTACACGAATATCTTTCGATACCATCACCACAGGTGAGATGCATCAAACAGCTATGGAGAACACGCTTCACCATAACATCTGGTGCACAGTGGGTCACGAAAAAAACATCTGACATTTAGGAGAGGAGTTTTCTAGGGTGATTCCGTGATCTCTCTCCTCTTCTACCTCTCACTGTTATCTGTAGCGCTCCGCCTAACCTGCAGGTAAAAATGCGATCCACCCAAAAACCGGAGGCACAATGTCACCCATCTGTTTTATATGGATGATCTTTACTCCTCCGAAGCGCGCACATCAAAACGCTCTTAAGATAGTCGAAGAGTACACAAGAGCTATTGGTATGAAATTCGGGTTTGATAAATTTGCAGTAGTTCACTTCAAGTGGACGTCTGTTTGGTGCATACGATTCTGGTATCTACAGCCACCAACCCTGCGGGATCCGGGGAGTAGCTATACTTAGATGCTGGCGTATGTTACGGGAGGACTGTCCAACGTTGGGTAAAACCAACAAAAATGTATTTCCCTAACCAGTTTCTATTCTCAAAATTTTAGTCTATGAAATGGGTAAATTAATAACGAAACAAAATAATAATAATAGACAAGGAAGTGAAACACAGACTTCATCATTTTTGTGTAGATTTATAACATATGTCTTCTTACCATCCTTCATGTATTCTTGTACTTATACCTTTTTAACATTTTATATGACTTTGTTGTTGAGACCCCTATCTCAATGTAATAAATAACTTAGACATGTATTAAGGATATTATCAATACTAACGCAGAAGAGGAATATTATTTCAGTACATATTAGCATCATTACAATCTGAAAATAGTCTGCGGATGTACAAAGAATATCGATAAGCTGCCTTATGTGCACACCTGCTAGATCTAATATTTTTACGAATTCCTGAAATGCCGGTAGTGAATACAGTCTTCATCGCCAACTCCTCTTATTAATTTCAACGTGTAGCGTGCAATCCGATCATTTAATATCGAATGGTATTCTGCATCGATATGAAATTAACTTGTAAAAAAATTGGCCACCTCTTACCTTATCAAGATTATGTATGATATGGGTGAAGAGGTTGTTAAATATTTATTATTTCTGCGCCTCAACCTTGCCAACGGATTGTGATTGCCGCTATTCGCTTGCACGTGAAACGGAAGGATCCAGAGAGAATTGACGAGGTAATTGTTGTAGATTATATGGTGTCTAAACCACCGTGTAAATAATAAGCTGTGTGAAAACTGCAAAAATAAGTTTGCTCACAATCTGTAAGTACAGCAAAATAATGTAAAACATTGAAACAAAATTACTAAATTCTTGGAAATAAAAAATGTTGGGACTATTTTTGGAGATGAATAATTTAACAAACAAATATCATAAATAAAAAAAAATAATTTGTGAATACTGCATATACTTAGGTCTGTACATTTCTACGAAGGCGTAGAACGGCCACAATAAATTTTATTTTATTTTTTCTTAAATTCCGACTAAAGTCGGAAATTAACAAAATTCCGACTTTAAAGTCGGCATTTAACAAAATTCCGACTTTAAAGTCGGACTTTAACAAAATTCCTACTTTAAAGTCGGAATATAACAACTTTAAACTCGGAATTTTGTTAAATTCCGACTTTGAAGTAGAAATTTTGTTAATTTCCGACTTTAAAATCGGAATTTAAGAAAAAAATAAAATAAAATTTATTGTGGCCCTTCTACGCCTTCGTACATTTTCCTTTATAAAAGTGAAGTTAAAATTAAATAAAACATCAAATTTTAAAGGATAATCCATTTTTTTTAATCACACGTCTAAAGACATAACATTAAATTTTGTTAAATTAAATGATAAATTGATCATGAGAGTACAGCCTTTTAATTACAGATAATTTAAAAAACCAATTAGTGGTAATTATTACTTATTGTATTTTAACAATTAATCTCTAGAAATTTGTGTTGGAAAATTGTTATTGCAGATTTTTAATTTTTCAGTAAATTTTAAAATAAATAAAAAAATATATTAAAATTTGCAATTTAGTAGTTTCGATAAATCCCAAAATAGCCGAAAATTTTAGCTTTGCGCTGTGTCAGTCGGTCAACTTATTCTCGAACATTCGAAATTATGCTGACATAAATTATCACAAGTAAGTTAAAGAACATGGCACCCGAACAAGAGAGATCCTGGGTTTCAGTAGATTTTTCTAAAATTTTTTGTACAATATGATATGACCCAGGATGATACTTGTATACGTGGGAAATTTTTATGAGGCTACAGGATGTACCAGAAAACAGGTCCGAAGACTCCTTGTTTTGCAAAGTTTAAATATATTATTTTTCTCTTTGGACATGAATATCCTTTAAAAAATCGATTAGTATAAGGATTTTGAAGTATATATTTATTGAACGAAGTGTCCTATAATCAAAATATACGAGATGCTATGATTGTTAATAATAAATACTAACTTTTAAAGTTCTAAAAAATGTATTTTAGATGCAAACTATTGATAAAAATATTGAAAGAATAAATACTTATTTTATACGTTTCTTGAAGCTATTTCTATAATTAATGTGTATGTAATATTTATATTGTTAATATACATATAGTAGTATGTTACTCGTTTTCTTGTGATATCAAACTACCACATAGTAACGGCTTCCTCAATTAACTTTTTTAAAACTTTTTAATTTTGCGAAGTATGCCTTGAGTTTATTTTGTTATTATGGTTGTCATTAATTCATTAACTGTCAACAATTATTTCATACGAAAACTGTGAAATTATAATTTTTTAGGATTGTACAATGTTATACTTGTGGTCGGGAAAACTCAAATTGCAAAATATATTACGAAAATGATATTAAATCAAACAGCAGGACTGAAATTGAAAATTATCGGCCTATTTTAATTTTAAGTTCTTTTTCTAAAATTTTTGAGAAATGTATAGCAACCAGAGTAATTAAGTTTTTTGACAAATATAAATTATTTAATAATAACCAATTTGGATTCAGAAAAGGTCGTTCCATAACATCTGCAATTAGAACATTTCTAACGATTTTATATGATAAATTAGATGACAGAAATAAATGTATAGGTATCTTCCTTGTCTAAGTAAAGCATTTGATCTAGTTTGCCATGCCTCTCTATTAAATAAACTGGAGAGATATGGTGTGCGCGGTCAGTCGCTGAACTGGTTTAGGAGTTACCTGTATGGAAGAAAGCACTATACTGAAATAGATCATTGCAAATCAAATATTTTACAAATATCAGTGGGAGTTCCGCAAGGATCAGTCTTAGGGCCCTTACTTTATATAATTTATGTAAATAGTTTGAAAAGCCCAAATTCAGTAATGTTTGCTGATGACACATCCTTACTAGTTAGTGCAGCTAATACAAATGCCTTAGGAACCATGGCTAATCAACAATTACGCGAAGCACACCTGGTTCACTGCTAATAATTTATTGTTAAATGAAAACAAATCCAAATTCATGTGTTTCAACACTAGTAAAATTAGTTTTGACTATAGCTTCCTCATAAAAATTAATAAGAGTTCAATCGAACAGGTCAAGTCAACAAAATTCTTGGGGTTGCATATATCGGCTAACTGCTCATGGACTGTGCACATTAACGAAATTTGTAAAAAGGTGGCTCCAGCATGCTATTGCTTAAATCAACTACGAGAGCTGGTCAATCAATCAGTTCTGATGTCTTACTATTATGCTTACTTTAACTCCAGTATTAATTACGGAATCATAGTTTGGAGTTCATCGCCTGAGGCCACGCGGGTTTTCAAATTACAGAAAAGAGCTGTGCGTTGTATAGTAGGGGTAAATAGGAGAACTAGTTGCAGGATTATTTTTAAAAAATTAGGTATTTTAACGATTCCTAGTTTTTTTCTGCTAAGTTTGCTACTTTATGCTAAATCCGAATTAAAAAATCTAAAAAAGCTCAATTTCAGCCACACTTATAACACAAGATGTGTAGGCACTTTAGAAATTTCACGTCATCGTTTATCTTTATATAAAAAAAGTCCTAAATTTTTGGCGATAAAGGTATTTAATAAACTGTCAAATTCATATAAAGTACTCTGTGATAGAGAGTTTAAAACTAAAATTAAATCTGGGCTAAGAAGGAAAAGCTACTACTCTTTAGATGAATATATGAGTGACGACTTTTAATTAAAAGTAAATTTTTTGTGACAATCTTTTATTAAAAGTAAAATTTTAATGAAAATCTTTTAGTATCAATACAATAAATCTCATTTTAATATGTAAAGTTATTTTAAATTTTATATTTGTTTTGTGTATAATTGTCTGTTCTGAGGTAACTTCTGACTTCTTATTTAGTGAACATGTATAAATTGTTTTGATTCCCGTACCTGTCCTATATCATGTAATGATATATTGGATGAATAAAGTATTATTATTATTATTATTATTAATGAAGAGCGGAAGAAAAATATCGCAAAATTACATAGAAATACATTTTAATGAAATTATGTTAAACGAACAGTCCAGAATTTGTATAAACTGTAAAAGAAGAATTAACAGAGAAACTGAAATGGAATATGATCCATTGGCAATCCCTGTGGACGTTAGTTTTAGGCATGAAGTCAGAAAGAATCTGTTTAAAACATCCATGTTACATGCTTCCCGACTACATGTTCTGGAGAAGTTTAGCTATAACGCCTAAAATACCTATTTCGGGCCTCTGAAACTTCTTCTAACAGTTGGCTGATAGGAAGAAGTGCTTCTAAAATAAATTTGCTGGGTTAATATCTTCCGTCTGAAAAGAGAATAAGAAAAATGAATGTTTTATTATTTCTATTATTACGAAAATTTTTTTAAAAAATTATAAAATCTGAAACCGCCAATTTCCGAAAAATGTTTTTGTACTATTTAATTGTCAACATAATAAATTAAAAACCGTAATTGAATATGGGGGTTGGAAGACTTTGGAAGAATAACAAAATCCATTAATAATTGAACTTTTGTTTTAAAAAATCATGATGAAAAAAATCATAAAATTTAAACTGAAAAATAGTGGATTAGTCGTTACTATATTCTAACATTACAATATATTTAAATTAATATATACCTTTAGATGTTGAAGCCATAATTCCAAATTCGTTCAAAAAATATAGGCGAAGAATACTTAAAATAAAATATCCACTTTAATATTCATCAATTTCACCAACGCACATCACAATGCAAAAGCTCCGAAACAACCAATGACCCGTCACTACCTACATATAATTTTAAGGTATGAGTGGTGGAGATCATCCGAGCGAATAGCTAAGAATTTCTTAAAACGATTAGGCGTGGGAAATTCTAAAATTTGCAAAACCGATTTATGGCCAGGATCCCAATAACCCACTGTGCATCGTCCCGTCTTCAGTATTTCAACGTATACGCAGTAGCTATGCAATCTTAGGTGAGGGTTGTGTAGGTAACATACCATCCTTCGGAAGGGATGTAGAGCAGTTGGTTCTTTGTCTATTAAATGTTAGGCAAGTAAAAAATCCCTAATTTTCGATAAAATGGCTAGGTAAAATTTCCAGGTTGGGGGTAGCTCATCTCCTGGCCCTGTTAGCGGAAATAAGCCAACGTTAAATAAATGAATAAAAGAAATAAAAGATTTTGCTTATCTCGAATGTGAAACACTGTAATACTTTTATTTTATTAAAGTCACATAAAACACAAAATTTACGATTTTTTACAGAAAAAAGATTGAATGTCAAATAAACAACATATGACAGAAAAACAAATTACGAATTTTTTGATTTTTTTCAAGATAACTGAAAAGTCAGTTCAGATAATCAAGTTCTGTTGATCTCAAAGTCTTGGAAAGAATATCACCCAACTTTTCTCTAATTTAACCGATGTTGTAACTCACAAGATAAGCGAGATCTCCATGTTGAGAACGTTAAAACTGAACACCCTGTATATAGTGCCATTTCTAAAAACTTAGATGACGTCATCACTGAAATTGTGACGACGTCATATTTAAATTTTCTATAGCAAAATATGCGCAATCAAACTAAAAATCGACGAGTTTGAAATTGAATTTATTCCATGCTTTTGTTACACACTGCTTAGTCGATATAATCTCTATATAAGCAGTATCACACAATTTCATTTATTCATTCTACAGCTGCTGTTTCTGATAGGTTAGTAGAATGAAATTCGTGATTACATACATTTATCAGAGATCACATAAAATTCAACGAATTTACCAAAGTTTTCACTAACCACAGTACTGAACTCCTGTGTTAAACAATTTGTTCATACCGTTGTGAATTCTCACGGTTGACCTTAGACCTTGTATCTGTCTGCTAAGGTGTTTACACATTAACTTTACACTATTGCTAGCACTCGTCGAGAATTAATCAGAAAATCTACATAACCTGTAACCAACGAGAAATTAGTTTTGGTTTCGCATAAGTGTATCGTGCACCATTGTTCACGACTACGTCAACTTTATCAAGCATTTTTTTCAAAAGAAATTAGAAACATTGTGTTCACAATTTAATATTACAACAAGCAGCAAAATGAATGCTGAGGATCTAACAGAATGATGTAAAGAACTTCACTCCAGCAATATTTACTGAAATTTATTGAAGTAAAATCAAGTATCCGTTTCAACTAATAGTAAATCTGACATTAATATTCTGATAGGTGACATTAATATTAACATAAAAAACTCTGATATAGCTACTAATTCTTATCTTAATGTATTAAGCTCCCATGGTTATATATCTTATATAAATTCAAATACTAGAGTTACGACTGACTCGGAGAGTTGTTTAGATCATATTTTTGTTAAAAAAAGGATCTGATCACATAGGTATACACAACTTTACATCAATCATTTATGAAACTGCTATTACGGATCACTATAGTGTAATAATTAACATCAATAAGCAAAATGTTAAAATTAATCAACAGAAGTCTGAAGAATTTACACAAATAACGAAGATTATATAAAATTAAATGACATGTTACAAACTGAAACATGGCACAATGTATATGAAGAAAAAAATGTTAACGTAGCTTATAATAATTTCAACAAACAGTTAACATATTACATAAATAAATGTACACAATATAATAATACCAAATTACACAAAAAAATCAAACCTTGGATCACCAATACACTAATAACTTCAATTCAAAATAGGGACAAAATGAAAAAAAAAATGTTTAAACAACAAAAATAACAAACAGCTATGGGACCAGTATAAAAATTATAGGAATAATTTAACTAAATTATTAAAGAAATCGAAGCAAGATTACTATTCAAAAAAACTAACTGATGCGAACAAAAATACAAAAAAAGTTTGGCAAATAATAAAAAGAC
Source organism: Rhamnusium bicolor (assembly GCA_029963845.1). Lineage (NCBI taxonomy): Eukaryota > Metazoa > Arthropoda > Insecta > Coleoptera > Cerambycidae > Rhamnusium > Rhamnusium bicolor. Next base: position 89,026 of record JANEYF010001193.1, on the reverse strand, counting down.
TCGATGTCAGAAAATAATAACAACAACTACCAGATTTATGATCAAAATAATGAAATTGAAACAAATGCGAAGAAAGTTTCTGAAATTTTTATAAAATATTTTTCTAGTGTAGGTGAAAATCTAGCCAACAATATAAAATCAAATCCTCTGTCAGAAACATTAAATATCTCAAATAAAAAGAAAACAATTGAATACTCCATATTTTTAAGACCAGTTAGCACAAATGAAGTATTAAAAACCATTGATAACTTGAAAAATAATTCATCTCCCGGAATAGATAAAGTAACTACAAAGACACTTAAACTAATTAAACATAATATCCTTAGTATCCTGGTATACCTAATAAACTTATCATTTTAAAATGGCCAATTCCCAGATTCATTAAGACAAGCTATCATAAGTCCAATATTTAAAGGTGGTGATAAACTTATTACACATAACTATAGACCAATTTCAGTAATTAGTAACATTGCTAAAATATATGAAAAATGTATGGTCTCTCGACTCCAGGCTCATTCAATTCATCACAAACTAATATCACCAAAGGTTTCAGACAAAACTGTTCCACGGAAGACGCTTTATTCTACTTTTCAAATAAAATACATGAATACCCAAATAAAAATGAGAAAGTTATTGGAATATTTTTAGATGTAGCTAAAGCCTTCGACAGTATATCACACGAATTACTCTTAGACAAAATGGAAAAATATGGAATTAGAGAATTGGCATTAGATCTGTTCAAAAGTTACTTATCAAACCGAAAAGCATTCGTCAAAATTCATAATACAATAAGTAGCTCAGAGGTAGTAAAATATGGCGTTCCACAAGGAACAGTTTTAGGTCCGCACTTATTTTTATTTTATATAAGTGATATGCTACAATTAGATATAAGTGGCGATACCATAGCATATGCTGATGACACCGCATTAATATTTCATGGCACAGATTGGTCTGACGTTGTTAAGAACAGTGAAAAGGGGTTGTATAAAATCAAACGCTGGATGGACAATAATCTACTAAGCCTTAATTACTCAAAAACAAAGTTTGTTACATTCAGTAACAGTTCAAGAATGCTGCCTAGAATTGACACTTTAAAATATCATTCGAAATGTGACTTAATAAACTGCACCTGCCAAAATGTAATTCATAATACTTCAGACGTGAAATATCTAGGTCTTTTAATAAACGAAACTTTTAAATGGAATAGTCACGCCGAGTACCTTACCACAAAATTAAGCAAACTTGTTTATGTGTTCTATAAATTACGTAATATTCTTCCATTTAATATATTAAAAATGGCATATAAATCACTAGTAGAATCTATACTTACCTATGGTATCATAATATGGGGCGGAACATATAATAGTCAATTAAAAAATCTAAAAATTACTCAAAAATGGATACTTAAAGTTATACTTCACAAAAACTGAAGATATTCTACAGAGCAACTTTTTCCAGATAGTAATGTATTTAGTGTAAACGGATTGTATATTTTTAATGTAGCCAAATATATTTATAAAAACAAGGAATTGAGAATAGTAATTAATCACACATACAATACAAGACAAAAAGAACACAGGACTCTTAGTATACCACGACCTAACTCAAGTTCATACAAAAAATTTATTAACTTCACTGGTGCAAAAATTTATATATATATTAATAAACTATAACCTATTTTGTAAAAAATTATCAATATTTGTTATGCAAAATTTTAATCTATTCGAGGAAATATTTTCATAATTGAAGCGCTTTTGTATGCTTATAACAATCATACCATGCTTTTAAGTTTTCTTTTTAGTTTTTTTTTTAGTTTCTAGTTTTTTAGTTTAGTTAGGATAAATAAATCATAACCCATAACAAATGTAAAATACTATAGTATCTGCTAAAGCACAAAACGATTTCATTATGAAATCAGGTGCATATATTTTTACTAATTTATCACTATATAAAAAATTTATTGTAACTTTGGGTTAAATAAAAATTTTAATTTGAATTTGAATTTGAACTGATTTTTTTTTAACTGAACAATTTGACCAGTAAAAAATAATTGAATCGCTGAGTTCGAAAACAGTACAAGTCCATAATCGGCCATTTTAAACTGAGATAGCCATTATACTTTAAATTGGTCATTCTATCTGGGAAGCTTAAAAACAGTATTTCAACCAACGATGTAAGGCTGTAGCTGATGGTTCCATTTCTGAATGAGTATAAGAACAGTACAAGTCCGGACTTGTACTGTTTTTAAACTCAACTATCTCTTAAATATTTGTACGCATGCCGAGGAGCGACAAGTGTTTATCTGTCAATAAGTAACCTAGTAATTGTTAAAGATTACAAGGGAAGGTAGTGTTTTTAATTGAAAAATTAAACTTGTTTGCATTATACTGATAGTATCCGAAAAAGTAAAATGTCCGACAGTGATAACAGTAGTCCTAGTGAAAATGAAACACGTGGAAAACGAAAACGTGAACACAATCTTTTTTCTTGGGCTAAACAAAAATAAAAAAATGGCTCGACTACAGGGTAAACAGTATACAGGTATCACAGGAAGAACTGTCGCTTCAAAAACAACTGGGCCAGATTGCAAGTAAATAATTTTTTGTATGTTTTTTAAGTTTTAAAAATTAACATTGATTTATTTCTAGTTGTAAACGAAATTGCATGAGCCATTTTAATGGGGTAGAAAAAAAACTTATACTATTGAAACTCTATGATGGAAAACCTAAAAACGAGCAAGATGCTTTCTTATTGGGGTTGATGGAGGCAAAACCGATTCAGAGACATAGGAAGCGTAAATGTGACAATAATAAACCAAAAGCTTCTAATTTTTCTTATTGTGCATTACAAGGATCACAGCGAATTCCTATATGTAAAAAAGCGTTTATGTCTTTGCATGCCATCTCGCACATTCAAGTGCAACGGTTAACTGGTATTCTTTTGTCAGGTGAGTCTCCAAGAGACCGAAGGGGCTTACATAACAGTAGACCCCGTGCTATTCCACTAGAATATCTTGTTAAAGTCAAAGAACATATGGAATCGTTCTCGTATAGTACGTCTCATTATTCTTCAAAGAAGATCCATTATTTGCCAGCTGACCTAAATGTTAGAGGTTTGCATAGTCTGCTTGTACAAAAATATCCGGAATTAGAAAACAAGATAAAATACGAATTCTACTTAAAGTATTTTAATGAAAACTATTCATTACGCTTTAACAGACCGCAAGTAGATGTTTATTCTGAATGTGAACGGTGTAATGTTAGACTGAAAGATAAGGCTCTCAACGATAACGTCAAACGAGTGACCGCTGCCAAATTTATAGTGCATAAACGTAGAGCCAAAAAGTTTTATTCGAAACTGCAAGAGGTGCAGAAGTTGTGTTTTGAGAAGCCTAATGTGGGAGCTATTGCATTTGATTATATGCAGAATCTATCCCTTCCACACATACCCGTTCAGGAAATTTTTTACCTTCGCCAGCTCTGGGTATTTGCTTTTGAAATATACGATATTAAGACTATCACCTGATATTGTCGACCTACACATTTTTTCAGATGGCTGTCCCGGTCAAAACAAAAATAACACGGTGATTAGATTTTTATTGGGAAATCAAGAAAGTGGACGATTCAAAAAAATGTATCAGTACTTTCCCATACGCGGCTATTCATTCCTACCGTGTGATAGGGATTTCGGTATTGTCAAACGACTTCTCAGAAAACATGACCGTATCTACATTTCGGAGGAATATGAAGAAATTATTAAATCACGTCGCAGAAAAACCCCATTTACTGTGCACTGTATATCGAATAAATATATTATTGACTTCAAAGCATGGTGGCGATTGCACTATAAAAAGAATAGTACGGGCGTAGGAACTAAGGAAACATTCACTATATCTAAATACAACCAGTTTGTTTATGACAGTGCCACTCCGGGGTATGTAATTACCTTTGAATTCATCAGTGGATTCGTATCACACAGCTTTAAGCTGGTTAAAGAAAATCATAGGCCTTCTCTTCCACTGCAGGAACGGGCATATTCGTCAGTTGTTCCCATTAATGCAAAAAAAGTTAAAGACGTTAGAAAAGTTATGCAATATATCAGTGGAGAAGAACTGGAATTTTATTATCATGTTACCTCAGGACCTACCAAAACACTGAAGACAACAGTAGTGACTACGTGAAGACTAAATACTGACTATTTCCATTACATTACGTTTCTTATTTGTTTTGTTTTTCTGTTATTTCTTTTGCGTTTTTTTAATAAATTAACTGGGGAAGAATATTTTTTTTTTAATTGAGTTTGAAAACAGTACTAGTCCTCGATATTTTTTTACCGTAACCAACATTGTAGTCAACTGGTAGTGAAATATCACTCTTCACTTTGTTCTTAATAATGTTACTTATATTTCATCATTGGACACAAAATCGGTAACTCCTAAATCTTTAGATTTATTTGCTTGACAAACTTAGTTTATCGATTTTCTCAAAACTTACATTTTGGATTTGTACTCTTCTCGAACTCACCGATTCAATTACATCTTCAATCTTAAAAATGTTATTAAGTATTGAGTAATAGAATCAGTTGTTTACTCTAATAATAATCAAACAATGAAGTAAGTCCCCAAGACATAGTTCTAAGATATTTCATGATTTCCATGTTTCATTCGCTTCCAATTACATGTGCTACTTGCTAATTATATAAAATATCCTGTTGTCCTGCTTCGCAAAACAAATACAAACACAAAGATAACTAATGTATGGCTTTATAAGAGAATAATTACTCTCTAAGTTACGACGAATATCAATACTACCCTAAAAACTCTTTGTACTTGTTACCGCCATTTTAAACTTAACCAGTTAAATCCATTGATTTATGCGTGGCATATTGTAGTGCTACTTGTTCCACCACTCACAGTATTAGGTATAAAACTAAACACTGGTACAATCGTGAAAATTAACCACTGAATAATGTTCTGAGATTTCAATTCTACAAATCTGGCCTCTATTATATCTGTGAATTAAATATACTCTACCTTAAGAACTGGACAAGATACTAATCGATTGACAAGTAGTAGCGATGTAAGACCACAAATAATATTTATATTGTCTGAACGTTATTTGTGGCATTCTCTAAATTTTTCATTATCTTCCTTGGGGTTTACTATCATATAAATAATTCTTGGTTATCTGAAAAACACAGTTAGTTACCCAGTATGCTAGTTGAAAAATAAACCTCTGCGCTTGTGACTTTTACGTCAAAAGATCAGTCAGAGGGTATTTTTTATCAGCTAATATGAGACACGAAAATAATAATTGTATCCGTGACATTTCAGAAATGAATCTGTTTCCTTTTTTCAAAGTTTATGGATTTTTCATTTTTGTAGAATATCAAGCGTGAAACGACACATATATTATTTGTTTATATAGAACTGTTGATATTATACAATATTAATTTCGTTTAATTCGTCTTTTAACATTGATAATTTCGTTGTACCAAAATCTACAGAGCAATGAGACAACCATTTTTCTTTATTCAATAATATTATTGCCGATTCCTTAATTTTTCTTTTTTGCTGTCCGCTTCTTTCGTTAAAATTTTTGCCGAATCCCATTTTCTTCTATGTCCATTTTCCCAAGCAGTTCGCAAATTTCAATTTTTCAATTTTCTGGATGGTTCTCCAGCATAATGTTTATTACCCTCACACAGAATGTGAACAAAGTAAACAAAATAAATTAGATAAATAAGATAACCATGATAAACAAGATGAGATAAATTAGACAAATGAGACTAATGAAATAATGTGTCGTGCTCTCCCTGGTGCACCAATTTCCCTGATATTCAATAGGGTTTGTCCTTGGGCATCACAGATATTATATGCAAAATTTCAGATTTCTACGTTGAGATGTTTTTGAAAAAAAATGCGGTCACAACTAATGACCTGCGACATGCTAATTAGTATAAATTTTCTATTTTCCTATCTCAAAACATTCGCATAAATTTTTTACAGAAAGAAATTTTGGAAGATTTCTCAGTGCTAGGGAAATATGCTCTGGTTTCCAAATATGAAGAATATTTCGTATACTCAAAATTTAGGGTTACAAAAAGGTTCATTCCCTTCTCTTTATTTCGCTGTTAAAAATTATGATGAAGTAATATCATATTAACAAGCATAGAAAATTGGGCAATACAATTAAAACATTATTACCACCAGCCAAGTGGTAGTCAGTGTCAGTGTTATGGTTAAGAAGAAAAGTATAATCTGTATAATAACATAAACTTGACAATATGTTATTATATGTTATATTTCTTAGGTAAATTTTAGTGTTAACTATACTGATTTCAGTAAATTAATGTAGTTATTATTTAGAAAATTACGTATTGTATCAAGTAGAAAAGTCAAATTCAATATAGAAGCTATGGTGACATATCGGTATTCGAAGTGGACAGACTGGGAAGGGTACAAACATTCCCTCCAGTCTCACCTTCAATCCACTATCACCACAATGAGGAATCGTGATGAGACTGAAATTGCGGCGGAACAGATCCGAAACGCAATTCTCTCAGCTTACGACGAAAACTATCCACTGAAGACAAAAAAGGATAATAGAGGCGCGTCTTGGCGGAACAAGAATTTGGATAAAATGAGAAAAGAAGTTTGACGCCTCTTTAATCGAGCTAAAGCTTCGGGCGACTGGGACCAATATAGATCCGCTCTAACGGATTATAACAAAGAAATAAGAAAAGCGAAAAGAGGACCTTGGAGGAAATGCTGTGAGAGTATAACTGACCTACCTCACAGTATCACAATCCACAAGATTCTTTATAGATAGCCGATGTGGGAATCGGCTCGTAAAGGCGACCGGATGGCTCATATACGAACTCTGGAAAGAAAACCTTACAGCTCTTAGCACAAAACTACTTTCCGGGGTGTTTGAATCCGGATGACCAACAGCTGTCACCATCAGAAGGTCGGTTAAAACGACCTGATAAAAATGATTAGCTGACAGCTAAAAATTGATCACACTACCGGCAATTGAGTGGGCCATCAAATCCTTCTAACCATTCAAATCGCCAGGAGAGGACGGAGTTTTTCCAGCTCTACTACAAAATGGACTAGAAATATTGCTCCTATACCTCATTAAACGATTCATAGCTAGTCTGGTATGAAACTATATCCCATCAAGTTGGTCGGCAGTTAAGGTGGTATATATATGAAAAATGGGTAGGAAAGAACCAAGTCCTAAATCGCTTAGACTAATTAACCTGACATATTTTCTGTTGAAAAGCCTAGAGAAGGTGCTGGACGGATATATCAGGGGAAACATCCTGAATCATCACCCCCTCAGTACCCATCAGTACGCCTATCAGACAGGAAAATCAACAGAACTAGCACTTAACAACCTAGTCGAAAAGATCACCCAATTCCTTCAAATGAAGGAAATTGCGGTGGGAGCCTTTCTCGACAATGATAGAGCATTTAATAAAGCACTACCTAACTCCCTACGTGCAACAGTATCTGCCAGAGGAATACAGCCTACTATAGGCGACTGGATTCATGCTATGCTATCAAACAGAACCATAACAACGTCTCTACAGGGAGAAACAGTTAGGTTTAGAGCCACAAGAGGATGGCCGCAGGGTGGGGTTCTCTCCCCCTTTTGTGGTCACTCCTTGGGGACGACCTACTGGCTATTCTCACTGTGGGAGGTTGAGGTTCTAGCATAGAGGAATCTCTGAAGGAGTAATATTGAATACCCTTCAAGAAACACTGGATGCAGTGAGTAACTGGTGTGACAGGAAACAGATGTCTGTAAACCCTCAAAAAACAGTAATAGTGCCAGTCACCCGGAAAAGGAAGCTGGAGGACCTAAGACATCCCTCCTTAATGGGTGAAACTATTCCATTTGCGAAGGAGGTGAAATATCTAGGAATCACTCTAGATAGATCATTTAATTGGAACTCCCATCTGGAAAAGGTAATCCACAAAGCAAAGCTGTCCTTATGGACATGCCGTCGTATTTGTAGAAAATCCTGGAGTATGGGTCCCCAACTAATTTACTGGATCTATATCACAGTCATCAGACCAATGATAATATACGGATCCATTGTTTGGTGTCAGAAAGGATCAAAACTGACGACCAAAGCCAAACTCTCTGGACTGCAGAGATTAGCATGCATAACCGTAAGGGGAGCAATTAGCACCACACCGTCAGCTGCAATGGAAATCCTCCTGGATTTACTTCCTTTTCAAATATATTTAGAGAGAGACACCAGGTGGGTAACCTACAGACTGCAACAAGCTGCCATTAATATGCCGCAGACAAGTATCATGGAGCGGAAAAGGTTGCTGGATGTCATAGAGAATTACACCATTCTGGGAATGGATTAGTAAGTTGTTCAGTTTTTCGTGCTACGTAATAGTACGGAACATTTTTTTTAACTTTGACGTGGATGAACGTCACATATTTGACACCAACGTCGCAATGTATGTATTTTAATTGTTCCGTATAAATGACTATTATTGTCTCTTAATGCATATGCCCGCCATTGACGCACGGAAATTGTCCGGTATCTACTCATTAAGCACAAGTTGTTATATCAACTTCCATTTTTGCTTCATTGTTGTCGTTAACTTTATAATTATTATTGGCTATCTCTCATATACCTCTGTGTTACTATTATTTCATTCGTTTAAGAAAAAATCCGTAAACAAAGAATAGAACGCCACTGGTGACAATTCGTGAAAATAATAACTTCTAAGTATATAGGATGTAGGAGTATGCGTGTGATTTAAAAATAAGCGGTAAGTCCATAAGTAGTTCGGTAATATTAATTTCCGAGTCCAATCATAAGTTCATTTCCTCAGAGGGCGAGGTGTATTGTGGGCTCCACGGTCTGCCAACCAACTATGACTTGGGCACTTCCTGTGGGGCACGTGCTCGCCATCTTACCTAAGATCTTGCCTAGCTGATATCATTTCAAATACACATCACACACATCTCTTCTACAATAGACTTATTTATTATGATTTTAATTCTTCACTCTAATTACCAACATCTCACCTAACGGTATTTTTATGTATGATAATGTTTACTTACAATCTAATTAATACAACACGCAAAATGCTTAATAGCAAATTAAGATTACGCTGGAGATATTATTTGTTGCAAAAAGTGATATACTGTTTTTAAGCAAGTAAATTATTTCAAAAAACTTCCTGGAGCCATCCAAATGGAACACGTTTTATGTAACCTACTTTCAGAAGCTAAAAAACTTAATAAGTTTTAACGACAATACAGGAGTTTTAAGGTTCTTAGATGGACCACACATTACCACAACACCGGAAATTAATTACTTAATTAGTCCGGTGGAGGATTTTCACATTGAATTTTTCATATAAACTACGAAACGATTTCTTAGGTCACTATTATGAAAATTAATTAATGTTACTTATTGCTAAAAACTATTGAAATATCAAATCAATGCATAATTTTACTTTTATACAATACGGTCCATATATATAATGGAATAAATTCATTTTATGTGTAATTATGAACTTTTAGGAAACATCCTGAAACGTTGATTTTTAATTTGAAATTGCCATTTTTTAGCATGAACATAATACCCGCGTTCACCCACTCTGAATTATGACTACCCACCGAAAATTTTAAATTAGGAAGGGGATCGTGCGGCACCTCGTTCGAAAGAGATTTTGATTCTCTATTCAGCAGTATAAGGTTTTTTGAATTTGCGGCATTAATTACTGAAAAAAATTAATTTTGAAAATGTAAAATTTTGTGAATGCCTTGTAAACTAAGTTGCCATATTTTTTGCTAAATTATTGGTTTTGAAGAAAAATTAAAACTGATCTGTTGTTTTTAAAGTTTTTAATACAAAATTGTACCCACTTTAACCCTTTACATAAAATGAGGCGCCGAATCCTAGCATAATATTAAGAATGTATTATCTTATATTTAAATTAAATATTCAAAATGACTGTCAGTCGCCTCTTGACAATAAACAAAGCGATCTTTGAATTCCCGAATGACATTTTGTATGGCCTCAGGCTTATTTTGTGAATTTCTTCGGTTATCTTATTTTTTAAATCTGCAATATTGTCTTATCGATTAACATACACTTTTGATTTTAAATCTCCCCATAAGAAGTAATCAAGAGGAGTCAAATCGGGAGACTGAGGTGGCCACTCAATATTTCCACGTATTCCAATGCAACTTCATTTAAATAGTTTCTCATTCTACGTGGAGCTCCATGTTGTTGGTACCAAATAGATCTGTCTATTTCATTTGGATAATTAATATCAGGAAAAAGTGTTTTTAATGTAGGCACTAAAAAGTTCGTCACGATATCTAGATAAACATTACTGTTAAATGTGCCGTCAAAAAAATAGGGGCCAATAATTTGATTATTAATGATACCAGCCCAAACGTTCACTTTTTGAAGAAATTGTGTGTGAGCCTCCATCATCCAATGAGAATTTTCTCTGCTCCAATATCGACAGTTCTGGCGGTTTAGCGTTTCGTTTAATTGAAATGTGCTGTTTTGTTTATAAACTGCAAATCTGCTAGCATTCTGTTCATCATTTATTCACAGAATTTTTGCCTTCAATCAGAATCATCCTCATTTAACTCCTGAACCAACATAACTTTATAAAAAAAAATAATAATAAATAAATTTTATTATTATTATTTTATTATTACAAATTTCCATGGCGAAAATGTGCAGAAAATAAATTAGATAAAAATTGATTATGACTAAATTGTGAAAACATATTTATTTTGCTTTGAGGTTAACTCAAATTTTAAATTAACTATATGACAACATAGTTTAAAACATATTTAAATCAACTTTTTGGTTAATTAGACCAACTTAGAAACTCTGGCCTTATAAGCATAAATATAAATATATTTTGTTGGATCGTTATCTTAATTAGTTATTGGTATAATTGTTGCTTAATTTTTACAGGATACCCAACGATTACAAGAAGAAGTATGAGCTTAATACGAAAATTTAATTACACCAATTCTCACGCTATCAACTTCCTTACGCTCGAAATTAATAACATTTAACGTGCTTGCAGTAGTTGACACCTGTGTTCCAAGTGCAGTTATTATTTTGCAAAGTAAAAGGTTATCACTATATGTTGCAAATAAACTTAAGAAGCAACATAAATTACTTGCATATGCAAACAGAAGCTTTTGAGTGCGAAGTAAATTCACACAGGACATTCCAACATATTATAGTAATGATAATAAGTTTTCTCGATGGTGTATGTTTAACATCCTTAAGCGCTTTGTTTTTGCGGGGTGTTTTTAAAGAATATGTCAAAAATGTAACGAGTTAGTCTGGAATTCGAATAACGCAAATATGTATAATAATTAGACTTCGGATATCGGCAAGTCATTCCAGGGGTGTCTGCAGGAACCTTGATAATAAATGCAAGTTTGTGTCACACTGGCGGTTCTTCTATAGAGTCATTTGGTCAATGACCTCCCACATACAAATAAAAAAATACATCTATTCATTTTCTGAAGTTTAAAAATATATAATATGTATATATTTTTAATATTCTTAAAAAAATATATTAAAGTTTCTGGTTCATTCTACCGAGCCTCTACATTCATTATCATTACATTATTCATTTATAGAATTTAAAAATCTTGGATCAATCCACAACTTGTCCCTCAAAGCTAGCTACGGACCGAATTTACAACGAATTAAAGTGAAATAGACTTATGCGCAAATCGTCAGAAAGCAAAAGAGACAGAAAGCATTGGCGGGGACAATGTCCCTGACACATTTTACGGAAACGGTAACGCACGAAGTTCACTAGAGCAGTCTTAATGCTGACTAGGTACGCGTTGGTCGGTAAATTCTGTCGCGTTGTTTTTTATGTTTTTAATTGTGTTTTTGGTGTTTACTCTTAAATATGAGTGTTGTACAAAATATATTAAAACTGAAAGATGTACAAAAGTTGGGTTATGAATAAAGTACAAGCAGTTTTTGTGCTTAGATACGTTTTAGACGGTGTTGTATGTGAGAGATTTTGGAAATTTATTCAGTCTTAAGGAACGACATCGCAGCATTTGACAGATGTAATTTTAAAAGAGTTAGAATGTCTGAAAATTAATGAAAGTCCTGAGAAATTGATAGCACAAAGTTACGATGGAGCATCAGTAATGAGTGGTGCTTTTGGAGGTGTACAAATCAAAATTAAAAAAAGTTATCCTTCAGTAAATTTTATTCATTGTTACGCTCATCAACTAAATTTAATTTTACAAAAAGCATCAAGTCAGGATAAAGGCATAACAATTTTTTTTGCTAATTTACATAGCTTTTCTTCATTCTTTGGAAAATCGCCAAAAAGAACAGCCGTGTTAGATAATATTGTTAAGGTGAGATTACCTAAAGAGGCTCCAACACGATGGAATTTTAATACAAAGTGCATAGAGACTGTTTATACCTATCGAACAGAATTATTAGATTGTTTAGAAAAAATCATTGATAACACTGGTCTGCAACGAAATCCTCCTTTAAAAATTATGCTATAAGTATGAAGATTTTAATGCTCTGAATCTATTCCCGTTGGCCGATTTTTTTCTATCACGTCTAGATTTTTTTATATGAATTTTTATTTAAATTTCATAAATTTTGTTTTTTTTTTAATTTTTTTTTTTGTCAACATCAAGAACAGTATACATACATACAAAATAAGTTTTAGCGAGTTGTAAGAGAAAGAAAGAAAGTATTGACAGTGATTTTTATGGTAGTAGATATGCGCATGCGCAGTATTCGCTGTGACTTTACTTTCTTTCTCTTACAACTCGCTAAAACTTATTTTGTATGTATGTATACTGTTCTTGATGTTGACAAAAAAAAAAATTAAAAAAAAAAACAAAAATTTATGAAATTTAAAAAAAAATCATATAAAAAAATCTAGACGTGATAGAAAAATCGGCCAACGGGAATAGATTCAGAGCATTAAAATCTTCATACTTATAGCATAATTTTTTAAAGGAGGATTTCGTTGCAGACCAGTGTAATGAATCGGAAAACAACACCCTAAACCAAGCTATTGGTTTAAAAAACTACTTACAAAATGAACATTTTCTTTACTGGTTAAATTTTTTTTCATTTAGTTATGCCTCATTGTGATATATTGTTCAATCAATTACAAAAATGTAAATAAGTGTATTGGCGTTTTTAATAGTAAAATTGAAGACATCAGAAATAAAATTTTGAATAACTATTAGGAGGAGACATCTATGCAGTCTGCCCAGAGATGTAAAACGGAAGAATCAAAAAGGAGAATTTCATTAGAAGTTTGTGATATAATTACATCTGAGATCAAAAACAGGTTTGGCTTCAGTAATCATTTAGTAGTGTCTCAGTTATTTCACGCAGATCGATTTAAAAATTATAAAAAAAGCTTTCCTCAAGATATGTTTAAATTAGTTAAAACGGAGTATCCAGTCATAAATCATTTGAAACTTAAAACTGAATTAGAAGTATTATATAGCCGAGAAGATTTTTCCAATAGTGAATGTGCAGTTGCTTTGTTACAGCTTTTTATTAACAATAATTTGTGCAATACTTTTTCTGAAAGTGTCAAACTGTTAAAAATCTTGTGTACTCTCCCTATGACTACCGTCGAAAGTGAACGTTGTTTTTCTACCTTAAAAAGAATAAAGACATTTTTAAGAAATAGCATGGGTCAGGAAAGGTTATCTTCTTTAGCTATGCTTACCATAGAAAGGGCATTAATAAAGAAGATAAAAGACTTTAATGAAAAAGTAACTGACCACTTTGCATCTCAAAAAGTTCGGAGGATCGACTTGGAATTTAAATCACTTTAAAAGGTAGGTAATACAGTAAACTTTTCTAATTGACCTCCCTATCTCTTGACCCACGAACCGCCACTGCTATGTCATATGAATTTGTTTATATTGTATACATTATTACATAATCATAAAAAAACTAATTCGTCTATGCATTTTCATTAATCATGCAATTTAAAAAACCTACGTAGCTAAGAAAATTAGTTCGATTATAAACAAAATTTCGTTTAATTATATGAAACTGTTTGCACTAATGAAAACTGTGAATTAGCATTTGCATTAATTTCGCACCCAGAATGTTATGCAATAATTCTCCGCAGGTGTTGCGCTCTGTACATATGTATGCGATTTTTTTTTTCGAATTTTTCCGCAATAACCACTACCTCTACAGCTTATAATGACAGGACATCTACAGATGGTCAGAAGGTTCACCGGATTTAACACCTCTTCATGTTTTCTATGGAACGATATGAAATCTACCGCACCACTCAACATAGAAGACTTAAGACAAAAAATATCTTAGAATGTCATTTCACAGATTTTCATAATTAGTACTAACATATTTTTTCTTAAAATCGATAATTATTACTGTAATGATATTTTTAATATACATGAGTAAATGGTATAAATTCAAAAAAAAAATCAATACTTCTAAGTGGTTGTGAGAAAGTCGATAATAATACAGGAGTGAAAGGAGGCCACAAAGGGGTTCAAAAAAAGTTCTGATATATTTCATTTAAAAAAAATTTACTTGACCCTGAAGAATTGTCTTGTTAACCCTGTATATTCGAAAACAATTTCCGGTTATAGATCTTTTTGTCCAGTTTACTGATGTTTTTAAATCAAGTTTCTAGGTATCATGGAACTCGAGATATCGATGTCGGACGCACTGTTGCCCCACCCTGTATATCGCTACAAAAATAATTCCGCATTTTTATTCATAAACTGATTTAAGGCAAATGTTTACATGCAAAGCCCAACTTATTTTTATAGTTCTATTACCCCCTTGAATATAGGCATTTCATAATGGGACACCCGGTATATAAATTGTTTGGAATCCTTAAATTTATGTTGATCATCCGTTAAGTTAAATTAAAAGTATAATATTTTACTTCACACCACATCATGTGAGTAGAAGCGCTGTGTATCGGCAGTTTTTCTAAATTATTGAGAATAACTGCTTTAAGAAAAAAATAAAAAAATTTATTTTACAATCTTAAATTTATTAATAGAAATTTTAAAACTGGCAAACAAGACACAAAAATTAATAATTTGGAAATATCAAAAATTCATTTGTTTTTTTATACCTTCATAGCCATTTTATTTTGTAACCTAAAAAATTATTCTATTGTTAATAATAAAATATTATGCCTATTGTGTATTTCATTTCATTTATCTAGATAATCTACAGATTTTTTAGTTTAACCACATAAAATGTTAAAAAATTAAATATATACAGTACCTGGCTGCACAAACATTAAAAACCCGTGGTCTCTTTCCTAACTAATAATTATTTATTTTATTAATTAATCAACAACGCTAAATTTGCTTCATACACCCATGGTATCCTTGTAAAATACTACGCCTGTGACGCAACCACCTGCATTCGAGGTCCCAGAGAGATCAGTGGATATATGAATGAAATGTAGCTGAAATAATCTACTGGTTATACTGTGTAACTACTTGATCTATTTTTGTAATATTTGACGTCACTGAGGATATCATTTTACTGGTTCCTTCCCTATTGAACCTTTACTATGTAAACAAAGTTCTAATTTTTCTAAAATAACCTGAATGCGGTTATCTTCTACCAGAATAAATTTCCTCATATCTTTGCACTGTATTTAAAAGATTTTTATCCACTTTGCGAAGACAAACATTATCAAATTTTTCCTCAAACTTTTGGGCAGAGTTGTTTCAGTGGACCAATATTTATCCATTTGTGTATACAGGGTAATGATTAAGCGGTTAGATAGTAAATATACTCTGGCAAGCAAAAAGTACGCATCATAAGGGAAACTTTTTTATTATGGGTATAAATTTCTAAAACTAAACTAATTATATACAATATTAAAATTTCGTTGGACCTCCCCTGATACGTATGAATTTCTCAACTCGCCTTGGAATACTATGCACACTATTCTTACTTGAATTTGGGAATAATAAAAATTTGGTTTAGTGCCGATAACTGGGTTAAGATTTTTCCCGAGGAAAAACGTCCTACTTCAAAAATGCCAGTTACCAAAAATTATTTATTCGAAAATTGCATTAGAACGAAATTTAACAAAAGTTACTGTTTTCTTTATCACCCTGTATTGTTGTTCCTCTACATGAAAAGGTGATATGAAAATGTCCGTACATTATTCCATAAATTGTCTTTTCCGAATCTTTCTCCATTTTAAAAATCCGTTCATCAGTTTCTAAAGTTACGAGGTTTTAAAATTGAAATAAAATGTCTCCCTTAACGTTTCAACTGGCGCGGCGCTCAGTTTATATAGAGAGATATATTAATACTCTAATACTATCAGATAATTAAATACACAACGAATTTAAAATCCTACAAATAATTAAAGATTAGCAGGTGCATTTATTTTAAAGTTATCCTCTACTAAATCATTGCATAATTACCCAAAACGTGCCTGCTTAAAACTACCCCTCTGTAACAGGAATTATCAGGTGTATATACGGAAGCGGAACATTTCATTTTAAATGTATGTAGTTTAGTGGTGATTATGAAATTAATTGAAACTAGAAAACATATCTACTAATTATTTTATAAGATTTATGAAATTTAAAATGTTCAGTTTCAGAAATGGTAAATATTTACAAAGTAAAATTTTCGCTTTTTTAAGTATTGGCAGACCACGATCTTTGGAGTTAATAGTAAAATATGGACATGAAGCCGTAGTTTTTTTTTTATCTTACACGCGGATTATACTAAACTAATCAATAAATTGATACTTTTTTTTTCTCAAATAACATTAGTAAATACTATGTGCACTTATCTTTTCTGAGATTTCCTTAGACATACGGATCCTCACATAAATTATCTCTGTTATTTTGCTAGCTCATGATATATTTACAATATTAAAAATTCCATGTTTATTTTTGGGTGACGCATTTTCTGATGTTTGTGCTATTTGATGCCAAAGACTGATTGATAAAAAAAACTTATTTGAATATATATCGAGCGACAATGACTTAGTTCTGTTTAACATAAAGATGACAAGTGTAATTCTGCTGAAATATCTCTTATATAAATTACATATACCACTCGAAAAAATCGGCTGGAAGGAATTCCTCTCCCAAAAAAAAAAAACTAAAACTATTGATAAATTCCATACATTCCAAAGAGTTTATGTAAAACCGTTGGCTAAATTCTTGTAAATCTCAAAATTTCAAAATATTTCTAAATTTTTAACTGAAAATTGGAATCGTAAATAAAAATTTTTCTTTGGAATTTCTCATAGTTACCCCCTCCACAGGTAAAGGTCATTTTAAAGGGTACAATATGCTCTCTTTTATGGTATTTATTTTCCCACAAACTTTAGCTCAGGTTTCAATATCTTTACTGAAAAAAGGCTCAAGTTTTCTTCTCACGATATGCTTCTAGAATAACACGGTTAAATATACTTATTTCATACATTCTTTCTGAAAAATAATGTTAATCTACCCTGAGTGTGCGTTTTTTATAAAAAAAAAGCTAAAGAAGTGTTTGATAATTATGTTCATAAAGCGTAAATTTCCTGCAGCTGCAAAAGCAGTTCTTAAGGAAACCAACTGTCTTGAGTCATCCTTGGATAACCACCCTATAGATAAACGAACAATTATTTCACAAACGGACAAATATATTTGCTGTTAGACAGAAGACGCACAATACAAAGGACTCTAAGGTTTTTCGCGGTAAAATAATAACAAATATTTGATAAGTACACTTGATTTAAAAAAAAACTGGTACACTTTCTTTTAGCTATGTAAATCATTCGTTCTTTGATTGATATTAATAATCTTACAAATGTTACTTTGACGTTAATCAGTGGCGTCATTATTAAAAATGGTTCGACATCTAACAGATATTCAAAAATTTCGAATTATTTCTAAAATTGAAGATGGTTGGTCCATAAGAAGACTTGCTGCTGAATACAATGTGAGTAAAACCACGATAATGAGTGTTAAAAAAACAATGGGAAACCAACCAAACGGTATCCCGTAAAGTTGGTTCCGGTAGGCCCAGAAAGAGCAATAATCAAGAAGATGACAAGCTTATAAATTACCTAATAGAAAACCCTTTTCAGACTGCAGTAAATGCAATATCAGAGACAAATTTCCCTGCTTCGGTATCTATCTTGCAGAAGAATAAAACTACAAAGCAACTTGAAGCAGGGTAGGATTATTTTTGCACTCAACTATATAATCAATGATGAAAACTTCCGGGGACAAGTTGTCTTTTCTGACGAAAAGGTTTTTAAATCCTGTAACGATGGACATGTTCGCATATATATGCCTCCACTAGATACGACGAAAAATATACTTTCGATCCACAAATATCAGGAAGATTTTCAGTCAATGTCTGGGCTTGGATGAGCCTAAATGGGTTAGGTGTGTGTTGGAACAGTGGTGGTCATCTCAATTCCATTAAATATATTGAAATATTAGACAATATTATGTTGCCGTCAGTAATAGAGGTGTTACCGGAAAATAGTTTTATTTTCCAACAAGACAACTGCTCCATACATACGGCTCATCGTGTCAGGCAATGGTTTCTTAATAAAAACATAGAGTTGTTACCGTGGCCATCTAAAAGTCCGGATTTAAATCCAATTGAAAATGTATGGGGACTAATGGTGAAACATATAAGTAAATTAAATAACCATCCAAATAATGCCCAAGAATTGGAAGGGATAATTGAAGACGCTTGGGAGAACTTGTCGCAAGAAGTTGACCTTGCAAGAAATCTGATTTTGTCCATGCCTGCAAGACCTCAGGCAGTTTTAGACGCTAATGGAGCAATGACAAAATATTAGTTAATTCTGTATTATGTAATTGAAGTTCATTTATCTTATTTTTTATTGTATTTTTATGTTCAGTTTGCATTGTTTACATTTTTTTAATCTCAAGTGGTATTTTTGTGTTCTTATTTTAAAAATAGAATTATCATTATTCAGTTAGTATTTTAATTACAACCATTAGTAGAATTATCCGTAACAAATATTATTTTTTAAACAATAATATGGCAGACTTAAAAATGTTTTGAAAAAGTTATTTTCTAATTATTTTTTAAAATTCCATTTGAATAAAATAAAAGAGAAAGGTTTAATAAGTTTAAAAACACAAAGAAAACCGATCTCCTCCAAAAAAACCCAGGTCCGGGGTAAATCACCTCTTCTCCACCCCCTCTCGACCTACCTTGGCAGCTAAAGAATTTCCCTGCCTGGTCAGAAAATTCTTTACTTTTTTAATTTCAAGATCACAAATTTTTGAAATGAAATTTTGTTTTAAGTAACATGAATGAAAATATATTTAGAAGACACATACATGAACGTCAACTGTAGATTCCTCGGAAATTTCTGATGTACCGACACATTTTGAAAAACATGAAGTTTTATTTTCCTGAAGTCATACAATTAACTCTTTTAACTTTATTTTCGAGGGAATCTTCTATGTAGTCTTCCTCTGCGGTTGTGGAGCGCCACCTTCCATGTCATTTTAGACAGATCAAGTCTCCTCCAACATCCACCAGCAAAGTAGCCAAGATTCAGCGTAGGTAGTGACCTGTATATTCTACAGCATTTGGCAAGACAAACAAAGAAGCAATTTGGCTTTGAATTTTTACAAAAATAGTATACCCACTGCCTGATTTCTCATTTTTTCTGTTTGTAATTTACAAATAAACGTCTATTTTACGCTGTCGTAAAGCCATACATTTTTTTAAAAAACTGATGATGCGTTGACTGTTTTCTTCATCACAATTACAAATTATCTTGGTTTATTAGTTTCAGAATGCAAAATTTTAAGATAATTAATTATCATTATATTCGCATTTCCAGTATCATTAATTGATATTTTAGTCAGTTCGTCTTGTGACGTTTGTTCTCACTGTTAATATGTTTTTTTGTTATTGTAGTTCAGTTTGACAACTCCAGGGATATTGCTCATAAAAATTATCACATATTTTTTTCCGTACGAAGCACCGTTTTGGAGAAAAATTTAAAGAAATGTTTTACTGCTTAATTTCTGGCCTCACCCATATTTGCAAAGAAATTAAAAACGAAGGTAAAGAAATATTTATAGTATGTTATGAATTAAACAAAATTTACAAGCTGTCGCTGTCAATGAGAGCTACCGTTTTTAGGCTCACCAGGTGGCTCCACTGGCGAGTAAGGTCGCTGTCAAAAGTTATTGTTAGGCGCGGAATAAGTTTATAGGGTTTTCTTATAATTATTTCGTACACAAGTAAATAAAAAACTTGTTAATTATGCCTCAATGTTGTGCAGTTTCATTTTGTTTGGAAACAAAAGATGAACATTTGCTTCCGAGAGACAAAACTCGCCTATAACAACGGTTTGTACCGATTCGCAGGGATAACTTTACTCCTTCGAAACATTCGTGTGTTTGTAAGGAACATTTTAATTCTGACGATTATGCGTTACCAAAGGAGTCTACTACAGAAAATCGTAAGTAATAATCATGCACAATCGTTGCATTCATCATGCTCATTCTTTATATAACCTAACTTTAATGACATCAGACACCTCGGATAGGTACAGGGTTATTCATTATAAATTACCCACCCCTTATCATCGTTATTATTGCATATAGAAAAAAAAGTTTTAAATAAAAGTTTTGTGGTTGTGACTGAATTTTGTTAAAATGTATCATGAATCAGAAGTACAGTAGCGTGCAGATTTCAGGGGATACAAAAGAATAATATTTTTTTAATGGGATACCCTGTAGATTAATAAATTTTTGGAATGATCCTTTGTTCCTGATTTTAAAAATATACCATATGTTACCCCTACCATATACCGTTTTTAAGTTACTAAATGTCGAATATCTTAGTTAAATTAGTTACTGTAAATATGGAAAAGTTATCATTAAAGTGAGTTATGAAAATGACAACTATTACGTTTGATAAGTGACATTTCTTTAATGAAATAATCAAAATGGTTTACAGTGAGAAAGAACAAGTCCAAATATTTACTTGTTATTTACAAAATAATAAAAATAAACGTGCAGCGAAAAGGGTTATATCCAAATCGTCCAACTCCATCAGAGAATTCGTTCAAAAATATTTACCGAAAGGTGAATAATACCTCCAGTTTTAGTAGAAAGAAGCGTGTAGTTCAAGCAAACCAGGAAGAACAGCTAGATATATGTTTCATTTCAAAGGTAAGCCCATCCATATTTATTCGCGATAAGATTTTTTTTGAAAAATTGTATTATTTTTTGGAAAATTCTGAGTATAGTATAAATAATGCAGTCGATCAATTAGGTAAAAGTTATTCCAAAATCCAACGTACTTTAAAAAATAACAGCTACAGACCATGTAGAATTTTACCCGTACAAGTTTTAACAGAGGCTCATAAAAGGAAAAGGCTGGACTTTTGCAGCCAGATGATTCAAAGGTTGGATGAGGATCCCGATTTTTTTACTAAAATATTATGAACTGATGAATCATCCTTTTCTACGGCAGGAGTTTTAATAGGAAACTTGAACTGGAGTTATCTATCTGGAAATAATTATCCCAGAAGCAGAAAATATTGTTTTACAGAATTTTCCGGAAGCCGAACTTGATGATATGATTTGGATGCAGGATAGGGAAACTCCGCATAGTGTCCTACCCGTTCGAGATCATTTAAATAATGTATTCCCAATATGGATAGGGAATAATGGACCTATTAAATGGCCACCTAACAGACCGGATTTGGCCACTGTGAATTCATTTCTTTTTGGGGGATTTCTAAAAGATATTATCAATAATAATAATAATAATAATAGCCGCGAGAGTAGCGAACCTGAGCGAAGGGGATACATGGCGCGATTGCATGCACTTTGGTGCGAAATGCATCCAGAGCATCGCGCCTTCTCTCAACAACACCTGAGAGATCAAGTATCCTTCTTGCTCAGGACAGGTTACGTAAGGGCACCCCGTCAGCTGGAAGAACCGCCAGCCGCAGTTCCACCGCGGCAATTACCAGCTGATGGGGATCATCCATTAGAGTTCACCGAGATAGACTTAAGGACAAGGGTTAGCCTTAACACCAAGGCTAACCTAAAGCCACAAGACCTGGCTAGAATGGACGCTGTCATCGATGAGGAAATTCCGGAAGATGCAGACATCTGGCAAATCAACTGTGCCGTGTACAACGCCGAGAAGCAACTCGTCCCCCGTGAGAGGTCAACCAATCACGGGGTCGAGAAAGCCAAGCGGCGTGTACACAAAATCGAGGGCAAAATACAGTCGGCCAGACAACACGCTTCTCGGATCCAGAGTGTGGTGGAATATAAGACGACTGGTAGAGTTTTTACTCCCAGAGTCCGGCGCATAGCAGCCGGACTAAGACGTCAACACCATACTCTAAATCTGACAGTGATGCTTACCATCAAGCAGCACTGTCTAAATAGGATCCGAGCGCTCATGGCGATAAAGAAAACATTGAAGAGGCGGGTGAGGAGTATGGAACAAAATAATTTGTTCCGTACGAATCCTTCTCGCCTCTTTCAAGAGCCACAGCGTGTTGTCGAGAATCCGCCGACTGTAGAAGATGTCGAAACCTTCTGAAAGGGAATCTACGAAACGACGCGTCCATTCAATAGCGACACTCCATCAATTGCACATTTCGAGGCTCTGTGTCACAGACATCTTGAAGAGCCAGAAGAAGTGTGCCCGGGAATCAGTACAGAGGAAGTCCAACAAGCACTTGTTGGTACCAAGAACCTCGCTGCCCCGGGCCCAGACCGTATTAACAACTGGTGGTGGAAGAAATTTCCTTCCACTCACCGCCGTCTGGCGCGAGTTTTCAACTCATGGTTGAACGAGGGGCAGCAGATTCCGGACTGGTTCGTCGAGGGACGTACTGTGCTTATCCCCAAAAAGGGGGATCTTTCCGACCCGAGGAATTATAGGCCGACCACTTGCCTCAACTCCTGCTACAAGATATTTACACGTATCTTGTATGCTAGGACACTGACGTCCGTTGATCCGGTCTTCCAGCAGATACACGAACAGCGTGGTGCCAAGAAGGGCATGGCAGGTTGCAAGGACAGCCTGCTGATAGACCGCTGTATTACACAGGATTCCGTGCAATACAAGCGGAATCTATCGATGGCCTGGATTGATTACCGCAAGGCATTTGATACAACATCACATGAGCTATTGTTGTACTTACTCGAATGTCTTGCGGTACCAGCACCACTAGTGAGATGCAGGTGGCATTTAGGAGAGGAGTTTTCCAGGGTGACTCCCTGAGTCCTCTCCTTTTCTGCATCTCACTGCTGCCGTTGTCTGTTGGGCTCCGCCAAACCCGCGGATATCACTGTGGGCCACCCAGCGACCGGAGGCATAAGGTCACCCATCTATTTTATATGGATGACCTTAAACTTTATGCCTCCGGAGAGCGTGAACTACAAAACGCTCTTAGGGTGGTCGAAGAATATACGCGGGCAATTGGTATGGAGTTCGGGTTGGACAAATGTGCAGTCGTCCACCTCAAGAGAGGACGATGCGAGGAATTCCCTGAAGATGCGCAGCTCGCAGACGGAAGCATCCTAAGACATCTGGATGCCGGAGAGACCTATACATATCTGGGTGTGCAACAAAGGCACATCCAAGATGTAACACAAATAAAGGATTCTCTCCGCGGCAAGTACAGACACCGCCTCCGAAAGATTTGGTCTTCCGAACTTTCGGGGAAGAATAAGGTGTCTGCAACTAATATGCTTGCCGTTCCGATTCTGCTCTACTCCTTCGGAGTAGTAAAGTGGAGGGTAGATGAGCTGCGTCAATTAGACAGAGATACCCGCAAAATGATGAATATTCACAGAAGTATTCATCCTAGATCGTCCGTTCCTCGTGTGTACCTCCCACGTCAACGGGGAGGCCGAGGACTCTTGAGCCTGGAGTGTACGCATGGCAGAGTAGTACTGAGTATGGCATGTAACATACTCAGGAGCTCAGATCCCCTCTTGCGGTTCATAAAACATCACGAAACTGTAGGAGTGGGAGCAGGATTGTTCAAGGCAGCAAAAAGAGCCGCAGATGAACTCGGTCTCGCATTTGACATCAGGCGAGGAGGCCGGCGAGGTGCTGATGTTGAGTCAGTCACCAAACTTCAGCCAAATCGTCTGAAAGCCCGAATTAGAGCTGCCGAACAGGAAAATCTGTTTCGGCAGCACGTCGATAAACCCCAGCATGGTGTCTTCTATAAGAACATAGAAACGCTGGGTTTATCGACCAGGCTGACATTCGCCTTTCTAAGGTCGGCCGCACTTAAGTCAGAGACCGAGGGATTCATTATGGCCTGCCAAGATGGTGTTATCAACGCCTTGGTCTACCGTAGCCGCGTGTGGCGTGTAGAGGTTCCTGATATCAACTGCAGGACCTGCCATCAGGCGCCGGAATCGCTCATGCGCTTACTATCTGCATGCCCCGTATACGCGATTTCGGCCTACATCCACCGACATAACGCGGCTTTACGAGTGCTATACTACCATCTAAGGCACTCGTACGGGGTAGACCAGACACCAGTGCTGCCTTACGTCCCCGGAGATATTGAGTCCGTTGTCGAGAACGAGAAATGCCGGATTTACTGGAACTACTCGTTCCCGACTGTCAGGCTAATCCAAGCCAACAAGCCTGACATAGTCCTCCTCGACCATCAACTCAAGGTGATGTATGTCATCGAGTTCTCGGCACCTGCGGAGAAAACATCACCTTGAAGGAGGAGGAGAAACGGACCAAATATCGCGATCTCCGGTACGAGCTCCAAGTGCTGTACCCAGGCTACTCGGTCAAAATGGTCGTCCTAATAATCGGCGTACTCGGAGGGATAAAGCCTACGCTGCTCTCGGAACTGAAGATCATACCGGCCTGCCAAAAATCAGCCGAGTGGCTGGCAGGCCAAATGCAGAAGGCGGTCATTCTTGGTTCTCTCCGTCTGCTTAGGGCACATGATTCTGGTATCTACAGTCACTAACCCTGCGGGATGTGGGGAGTGGCTGTAGTTGATGCGCCGGCGCGACTCCCGTGAGGCGTCGGAGGCCACGGGAGGACTGACCGGCATCGGGAAACCGAAAAAAAAAAAAAAAAAAAAAAAAAAGTAATAATAATAGTAATCAAGTCATTAAAGACAGGTTTTGACTTGAAATAATCAATCTGAATGTAAATAATGAAGTCATTTCCGGTGCAATTATAAATATAAGAAGACGTTATCAATTATGCATTGACAATAATGGTGGACATATCGAACTTCTTTTATGAGTTATCATTTATTTATATTTAAATTTCCTAAATAAACTTTTGTTATCTATTTTGTATAAATATTTGGTTTTTTTCTTCCTCACTGTAAACCATTTTGATTATTTCATTAAAGAAATATCACTTATCAAACATAATAGTTGTCATTTTTATAGCTCACTTTATTAATGTTAACATTTCCATATTTACAGTAACTAGTTTAACTAAGATATTCGATGTTTAATAACTCAAAAAGGTATATCATAGGGGTGACATATGGTATATTTTTGAAATCAGGAACAAAAGATCATTCCATAAATTTAATAATATACAGAGTTTCCTATTTAATTTTGTATCCCCTGAAATCTGCACGCTACTGTACTTTTGATAGCATTTTAACAAAATTCAGTCAACTTTTTTTTCTATAGGCAATAATAACGATGATTAGGGGTGGGTAATTTATAATGAATAACCCTGTACATATATTTCCATATTATCATTATTAGAATTAATTTTGGAACATTGATTAATAAAAAATCTATAAGAATTATTCGTCTCTACTTATGTTTTTTAGAATGGAGTCGTCTCAACGGCTCAGTTCGTCGGACTACAAATCCTAACATCCGAGGTTCGATACACAATCCAGGTTTGTCCATAATACTAGTCCTCCATAGTTTAAAATGATTCCGATAAATGGCGTGACCAGAAAACAAAAAACTCCTAGTCCCTATGTTGTGTGCGATTCTATACAATAAGCTACTTAGTAATGTAGGTAATGTAACTTCGATGTTCTCTGACATTATTTTGGAGAAGTTTTAAGAAATGTATTGGAAACGTATCAAACAAACATACTAAGGAAGTTAATTGATAATTTTTATTACGTCTTAGTGTTATTCCAAGAAAGTAACAAGTTTTAAAAATAAACATCCTTCTCGTTTCACCACAAGGATATTGATAAGTTTCAGGACATATAACGACGATCAGGGTTTATTGGAATGTTAATAATACCTTGAGTACAACATCACATTGTAGTAAGATGTCAAGATCTATCATATCTGCGATGTTTTCTTGTTTAATGGAATGTAAAATTTGAACCAAAAATAAAACTGCCATCTTCACTGCGAAAGGTTCACTGGATCTGTTCATAACAGAAGGCAGACATATTGTGACCGATTACACGTAATGCATAATTTTATATCAAATATATACATACAAAACCCGTACATACTTATTTTATATAAACCTTAATATATTTAATTAGTGAGATAATTACTGTGCTATTTTGCTTTATATCATGGTCTGTATTTAAGATGAATTATTCCAAGTTTATGCTTAAATATATCATTAAATAAAATGATAGTATATAGTACTTTTAATCAAATAATACGCTTTCTGTACATGCCTTGAACATATGTTACAAAATAACAGACATCATCCGAAATTACGTATTAGTAGACAGTAAAGACTCGTAAATCGCGGCTTAACGACAAACCAGATAAAATCAAAGATGCTGCAGTTGGGAGTAGATATCTACACTCTATATTATCCATATTGTGTAGTCGGCTTAGGTCCAGAATCATGAGTCGTATGTAAATCAGAAGTGGCACCTCTACAGCCGCTATCTTATCTGCAACAATTATTTGTAGTTTACTACCATCAGAGGGCATTAGTTATTGCCATTCTGTGCAAATGGCGCTCAGTGGCGGTCTCATCGGCATCGGCAGATAATTTTAACTAGATATATTTCACTGACTGCTTTCCTCTTTACCACCTGATGAGATCAGATTTAGAACTATTGGTTTTATACGTGTTTTATGAACGCAGAGATAAGTAGTTGTAAGCCGTTTACTAGAAATTGTATAGCTTTCTACGGTGCGCTTATACCTCACAATCGAATAGCAGTTTAATCTTATTGAAAAGATAGAAGTCAAAGGGTAAATTCTTTGGACTGTCAAATAAATCGCAATAAAGTGTTTAGTTTTCATCTTAACAGCTTGTAAGGAAACTGTATTATAATTTATAAAGTCCAGTATATTACATCACATCATTTTATCACATATACAAGATTTGCACCGCAGATTAAGCTAGGCAAATGCATAGTCAGTAAAATGTTAGTGTTCTACGAACATAACGCATTCTTATTACACGACCTTTCACTAACAATTTACACCTGTTCCATTACAACACTTTATAACTACTATTATTGCATCTCTACATAAATGAAGTATAAGGTTGTTGTGGTAATTAATTTGTAAATATATTGAATTTTGTTTACTCAGTATAACTTTTCTGAAATGGGCAGATAAATCTATACCTTCCATCCTTCCAACAAAACGTACCGAGGACAGTGACTGAGATTCCGTAACAGCGAACATTTGCAAGTTTTCATGTTTTCTGCTGAAAAACGTCTTCTTCGTGGGGTAAACACACCTGTATAAAACAAATATACATAATCTTTCAACATCTACCGAAGTAATATTGGCAAGCAGAAAACTTCCCAAATCACTTGCAGGATTAATAAAACAAATTTTCATTTCCCGCATTTCATTTTAAAATGTCATTACACCACTTTTGAATACGTTAATTGCGAAATGATAACCAGTTTGGCTCAAAGTGTCAGTGGCGTAGATATTGAGGGAGTCGTCCATTGTGTACCCCCTAGTATCCACGTCACTGAAGATTTTTCTAAAATTGATGGCGTTTTTGTTTTAAATTTTATTTTAGAAGATATGGATACTCTTGCAAAATTTAATTTATGGCTTCTTTTTTGAGATAATCATGGTTGAAAATTCAATGCAATTGCAGACAAAAAAAAAAAACAAATAAAATAAAAATAAGTTTGCTAAGCTGTGCAGAAACAGTGCCCGTGAGTTTCAGTCAATAGTGCAAACTTATTTCGAGTCAACATCGTTGTGTAATTGTTTTCAAAGATGTCAGAATATTTTCTAATACTGAATACGCGGACATCCATTCCATGTATGGATTTTGCAACGACAATGCTGCTCAAGCTGTGGAATATATTCTGATACTAATATCATCTGCAAAAGTATTGTCTCGCGTCGGAAATTTGACGAATTTGGATTTGGATGCCTAAGAAATGAAAATCATCAAAATGAATTAAAAGACAACGCAGGTGTTGTTGTTTTTGTCGGCACGCGACCGAGCGGAGTTTCATTTACAATCGGTGGTACTTCAGGTCCACACTTAGTTTTGCTACCGATTTGTTTAGCAGTGCGTGTAGTATTATTATTCTGTTTATTTACTGGTGTGTTTTTAGAAATAATTTAAGAAGGTTATCGTATTTAATATAAAAATGTTTCGACCGTGGGAGGCCTCTACGGAATGGTTTGAAAATACCCTAATTCTAAAATTAAAACTGAATAGCATTATTGTCCTTGACAATGCGAAGTACCATTCGTTGGTACTACTTGACAATGCGAAGTATCATTCGAGACAACTGTATAAATTTCCTAACAAGAGTTCTACTAAGCTGGAGTTACTAAATTTTTTAATGGAACATATTCTCTATTATGAGGAAAATTGTAATAAAGCACAAACTTGGAAGTCCTGCAAATGAAGAATTATGGGAAGAAGTATATTATAGACACTGTAGCGGAGAGATATGGCCACAAAGTGTTGAGACTACCGCCATATTTCTGTATTTTCAACCCGATTGAATTAGTTTGATGTAAATTGAAGAAAAATGTCAGAAAAGGAAATACTTCTCCGAAATTCGATAGTCGTAGAGTTAATTCAGAAAGTTTCAGAGGAAGAAGCGATGTAAGGTGAGGTAAAGTGAAGTGATGTGAAATTAAGAAGCGAGTTTTGTGATATCAACGGTATTATTTATTTCCGTGGATGATTATGACAAAAGACTTAATTTCTGCAGATGGATATTGGATTCTAAACATAATAATTAAGGCTTTGTGCAAAATACACAATAGACTGACGGAGTCATATATACGACGGACTGTATAGTGAATTTACACAATATTCACGTCTGGAAGTACAATAATTCACATGCAATAAAAAAAGAAAATGGCAGTTGGCTGCAAATGGAAAGGGCGCCAGCCCTCTGCGGCCGTCAGGTATCCAACACCATGAGAATCGGTGGAACAGAAAGCTTCCTCCTGCTCTGCAGATTCAAGCCTTAATTCCTGGTTTAGAGCCAGTACCTTGCCCACCTCGTTCGCCGGATCTGAATCCACTGGACTATTGAATGTTAGTACACTTAAAAGCGAAACTTTATGACGTAGCCATACAGATACGGGAGCAACTCATAGAGGATTATCGGCGACGCCACAAATGAACTTACGGAGAATCCACAATCAAAAATGCGTGCTATTATTTGTATACTTAACATGTGTAGAACACGTATTGTAGTATATGGACAATATTTTGAACATGTTTTTTTCAAATAATAATAATGTCAAAAATGATTTTTTTGTCCGCACAAGCAATGTTTGAACCTTAAATATCTCAATTATAAAGAAGCCACAAATAGCAATTTTGCAATAGTATTGTTCTCTTCTAAAGTGGACA
This sequence comes from Rhamnusium bicolor, assembly GCA_029963845.1. Lineage (NCBI taxonomy): Eukaryota > Metazoa > Arthropoda > Insecta > Coleoptera > Cerambycidae > Rhamnusium > Rhamnusium bicolor. The sequence goes on along the minus strand of JANEYF010001193.1, from coordinate 59,173 downwards.
TTAATATAAAAATGCCATCAATTTTTAAAAAAATTTCAGTTGTAGAATATAGGCGACAAAAAGTGGTCGACTCCCCTGTACCACGTCACTGGATACTTTGATCCAAACTGGTTATCACTTCGTAGCTGTTTAATGACTCCAAAATTTGGGAAAGTAATCGGTTAAATCTTGAAAATGAGGAAAGGTACTCTACTTCATTATGTCCTTCCACTTCCACAGATGCAATGGAGAATGGTAACCAAAGGTCTCCACCACCAGAAGTATCATGATTCACTTGATATACTTTAAAAAGTTTTCCTCACCCTCAAATTGTTTGCATCATAGTAAAGGTACCGTCAAGAAACCATCCAATAAGGGGCTAGACCAGCACTTTTTCAAATTGACAGCTATTTTGACGATGTTTATATACATTTGTGTAAACGATTTTTTAGGCTTGCTTTTCTTAATTTATTCGTGAAGTAGTGTCAACGCCAAAGTAATGTTTTATCTCAGATGTGAAGTATATGCGGCAGTTGGACCATCGGCAGCACCTCCAACTAAACAAGTAAGCACCTAAGAAAATACCAGGTAAACCATCGTTTATTACTTTACATTTTTACATTAATTGCTGTTTTATTTAAGCCATATAATTAAAAAGAAATATACTTTCTACGATCGTGGACAATGCATGGTATTAAATAGTAGTAAATGTTTATCCACATTTCTCCTGTTAACCAAATCAGTAAATGCAAAAGAACCACTATCCCAGACCGAGCTTGAATCACAGATATTAACTGGAATCAGATAAACTGCAATCGTAAAATACACACATACAATCCCAGTAGGCGACAATCCTTTAGTTATAGTCCCGGGTGTGATAGGTTCCCATGGCCGCCTTCACCTAACTTGGTAAAGTGTTGTTGGTCTAACGAGATGTGCTGCTCCAAATATGTTTTTTCTGGAGCCAATTATTGTTTGAGAGAATGCAGAACTGTATTGTACTAATAAAAACTAATACTGTAACAAAATTGGTAAAAGGACATTGTGCCGATTAATTTATTGACAATTTTTATAAATATTAACCAGAAATCGTACGATTTAAGGCAGTATTTTTATCAGGTGGCCAATTTAAATGAATTAATCGCTTTTAAGCTGGTTGTCAAAAATAATTACTAATAAATAAATATAACATTTTTTGCAAGATATTACTAATAATGTTTATTTACGAGAAATTAAAAGTACAAAAAATACAATAATTAATTCCCAATATATAATAAACAAGGATACCTGATAAAGCAGAGCCAGAACTTGTATGTATTTTCAGTCCTAAGTAGGTACATATTAAAAACAAGCAAATAAATATAATATTACAAAGTGATTTTCGTCAAATAATATAGTAATTATAAAAATATTTCTAAAGGTAGTATAAAAATGGCCAATTTGACAGTAAAAATGTAAAAATGTCACGTGAAGTGAACATTCTAAGAACTAAGTGCATATAATAAGTGTATATGTAATAACTATTTCACTTAATCTTATCATTATCTTCATTTTCCTCATCATTGGTTGCATAATCTGCAAAATTTTTTATAAAAGAGTAGCCAGGTAAATGTATCTTTTCTAGAAATTGGGCATAGCCAAAATACCAAACAATAATTGCGACGTAGGAGCAACAACCAACGACACGTGGGTCGACCCACTTTACATCCACAAAAATGAGCTAACATGGCCGAAATACCTGGCAATCTTTGTCGATAAGAATTTTAAAATATAAATTGTTAAGTACAATTAATTGTAATTTGTCGTTGGTCAATTACGATATAAATAATTAGAAATTGTTGATCAACAATCATTTTTCAGAATGTTCCTATGATGTGATATTTTTTTAATTATTATTACTGAATTCTACGGTATAAGAATTGTAGAAAACAACCACTATGTTACTTGCCGACCATTGGCAACAAATTGGTTATTTTTACACTGCCTCCTTTAGCCAAAAGAATCGAGAATCTTGTCTCTCGCATTCAGAGTATATAATTTTAAGGTTTTTAAAAGCTGCTTTTGTTAGAAGTTTTCTTATTTTTCGAAGAATTATATTATGTATTCTAGCTGTGAGATAGATGTACTTAACTTCTTTGACCAATTGTTTTAGCAGAAGTTAAAGTTTTACTTAGGACATTAGTCATTAAACGAGTAGATATTATAAACTTGATCATCAAGAACGATAATATTAGTAACTTGGCTTCAGAAAACAGTAGACTAGATGGATACGTTTCTCTCTACCGAGTCATTTCTTCTGAATAACTACTAATTTCTTAATATGAGTATTTGCCGCTCCATCCCATCCCAATATTCCGTACGAATGGCGAGAATCGACAGGTTTGTTCCAACAGCAGACTCGGACTAGTTTGAAACTGTCAGAAATATTCACCCAGTTGAGTATTAATGTAAATTAGTGAGCTTAACATATATGAGGCAGCTGAGTGAATATTTCTGATGGTTTCAAACTGGTCCGAGGCTGCTGTTGGAACAAACCTAACTAGACCATGGTATATAATTTTCATATGTTGTAAATCTAAAATTTATTTAAGGTATCTGTATTTGTATAAACTATCCTAGCTTGGCACTTGAACTTGGATGCGCAATGGTCTAAACCCCGCCATATCAATGTAAACCAGTTTGGCTTGTCTCTGTTCCATACTAGCGATATTAATATTCTCTATCTGCACCGCCAAAGTGCCAAGCTATAATCATTGGTATGTACAAAAGACTTCTTAAGATTTGTACGACACTGTTCCCATCTCATATGCTGATCGATAGTTACTCCAAGGTACTTCACATATTTGCAGATTTACTACCATAATTATTTATAAACAATGCAATTTGGGAAATTATTCTTATAACAGCTAAAGATATTCTCTGAACGTTATTTGTGGTATTCTCTAAATTTTTCTTTCTGTTTTACTTCCTCACCCCTCAAAGTGAGGAAAATTTTTATTACATTTCTGGACGAATCTCGACAAATTATGACGATACACAAAATTTCTGACAGACACAGAGTGTCTGTGTGGTTCACGCAGCTACAGTTTTTGAGATAAAGCTTTCAAATTTTTTTACATACATTCTAGAGGTCAATGTCTAAAAAAGATATTAGTGATATTCCACCAATGTGACTTTTATTTGGGATTCTTTATAAATTTTACTGTTTTATTTCATTCAAGTTTTGTATTACATTCAGGGTTGACGTTATTTTATTTAGAAAAAGATTTTCTCTTATCAAGTTTAATGATTTCTCAGGATTTTTGGGTTATTGATCTCACGATGTTTAGCGATTTTACATGATTCATCTTACGATTAAACCTCCTAGGCATCTTGCCACACTGAGCTTGCAGTCTAAGGAATCTGTCAGCGGGAGCGGTTGTGGTCCTTAACCAGGTCTTCTTATGACAAGTACTGTCTTTTGATGCCGTCTCCAGAGTCTAGCGGCCACAGACCGAGGCACATTCTGCACTTGGCTTACATATCGCTAAGAGTGCCTCTCTTGTAAAGGTGTAACAGTTCGTGTCATATCTTTGGAGTTGAGTTGTCTTCTAGCATTCATTTTTCAATAATGGAGAATAACAAGTTAGATAACGTTTTTGTTTCAAATTTTTACCAAATCACACTGAATTTGTCTACTTCCGTACTTATAACAATGCCACTTGTAACAACAAAGAAATCATGGGAAAATAAGCTAGGATGACAGTAGCCAACTTGATTAATAAGTGTATGAATTATTAGATGTGAATATATTTTCACCAAAAGATATATTTTTGAAAAAATGATTCTCTAAATGTTTTGGATAGTTTATATAGCTAGCTGCTCATTGAATTGATATGACTTACCTCTATCTTGCAAAGCTTCCAACAGTTGTGAATGATTCATGATATCGAAGTCTTTTGCAAGATCTAAAAGTACACATAATGCCGAATCACCATTGTCAAGAGCTCTGTAAATTTTTGTAGTTAAAAAAACAGGTAGCTTCTCGTGTGCCTTCTTTGAATTCAAATTGCTTGTCTGAAATTAGATTAAATTTATTTAGACATTTTATTATTCTGGTTTTTATTATTTTCTCAAATATTTTTGTTAAGTTAATAATTAGCGAAATTGACCTATAATTCAAAGCATTGTTTTTTCCTTTGTTAAATAGCGACTTTATTAGAACGACTTTGAATTCATGTAGACATTGTCCAGCCCCTATTATTATATTAATAAGAAATTTTAGAGGTCCCTAAGTTCCTTTAATGACTCTGCATTGATCGTATCATTCCCAGAAGCTTTATTAGATTATAATGATATAATAGTTCGCATAATTTCTTTCTCATTTGTAAGTTGTAGATATAGTTAGTATATAGAGCCGATTTTTGGTTGAGTAAGTGAATTGGCGGTCGTTGAAGTTTTTCTGCCAATTTTTTTTCCAATTTTGTGTACTGCTATTTGTTATTTCAAGTTATTTTTTTGTTACATTACTTTCCTTACTTCTTATTTCTTTATTAATGTTTTCTCTTTTTGTACATACCATTTACATTTTTTTATTGTGTTCCATACGTCTTTATTTCTTTGGTTTTTACTGATTTTAGTTTTATAATAAATTATTAGAAATATTTTATCAGACGGTATAATTTATTTCAATACCTAGACAATAAAATGATTTCTTTGTGTAATGTTGGTTGGATTTTTTACTAAATGTATTAACCAATCAAAATTTTGCATTTCAAGTCATTTGTCAAAATTCATCCAATCAGTAAAAGATTACAGCGATAACACTAATACATGTAGTGTTATCAGCCAAGGCACAAATCATATGTTCAAATGTCAGATTGATATTCAACAAATATCAAATTGAAAATCAATTTAGAAAAATGTCACAAAGGTTTGGTAATGTTTAAAACGATTCAATTAATCAAATTTTATTAGAAAATACACCCAAAAACACCATTAAAAGTAAAAAAATATACGTGGAAAATGTTTTTAGAATTTTGTCCGATCAGAAAATACGAACTGAATGGAGAACGCACTTTTGAATGAACTGGCTTTGATATTAAAAGGTTATGTAGTGAACATAAGAAAAATTGATGGAACAGAATATAAAGAATCAACTGTTAAGACTATTTGGAATGTTACAAGTAAGCTACTAGAAGAAAAATATTTCAATGACTACAAAATAGTGTTTGACCCGTTTACTAGTATTATATTCAAAAATGCTCGTAATGCAAGAGATGCTACCCGCAAACGACTACAAACAGATGTAAATAGATAAAAATGTAGTTCAGTGCCTCTAAACGATTTGATTGAAATCATTAAATTATAGGATGAAAACAATCCAGAAGGTTTACAAACAATTTTTTACCATATTGTAGCTGTTTAGTTAGCTTGGCGCGGTGGAGAAGCTGCTGTTTGCCTAATAGATTATTTTAGTATTGAGAAAAATAATCATGGAAGGCCGACAAATCGAATTGAATACAATCCAAGTTTCAGTCAAAACTTGCCAAGGAGGTTCAATGAATTGCACAAGTAGCAAATGCCTTGTGCCAAATATTGAAAACCAAAATGTATGTCCTGTTAGATTGTTTCATAAGTTGTTATCTAAACGAGGTAAAAATATTAGTAACAATCGTCTTTTTTAGACCAAATCGCTTCTGGAAATCTGAAAATGATTCCTGGTTTGACAATATGCCTATAGGCAGGAATATGATTAACGGGTAGACTAAATCATCAGCACAAGCTATTTCATTGGATACCAAAATAAAAAGATAACTAATCATTCTAATCGCTCAACCGCAGCGAGTCATTTGGCGAAAAAAGGGTCTCAGAGCAGCAACTAATAAAAATTACGAGTCACAAAAACTCTGATTCCATAAAGCCCTATCTAACCATTGATGAAGATCACCATGGTGAAATAATCAACAGTATGCGAGTAAATACATCTGCAGTAGGAACCAATAATACATCAACTACATCAAATTCGGCTTCAACTTATAACTTCAATAATTGTACGTTCAGTAATGCAGTTTTAATAAATAAAATATTGACTTAATGCTGTGTTAATTGGTTAAAAATAGAAAAAGTAGTAAAAAATTATCTTACCGAATACACCTCGAACATTGATAAATACTCAATATTTTGTCGTAGAGAATGCTTCAAGCGTGTTGCTCGGCTTATGGCCGCGGGCTATTACCAAGCAACTCGCATTCAGCAGTCTCTATGACAAAATTATCTCGGTATTATCAATATTCCAGGTGTATTATAGGTGATAATTTCACCGGCACAAAAAAAAAAGTTGTTTGTACATTTGACGCTACCTACCTCCCGCCATGTAATTCGACCCGCTGAATCCGAATTTGAAGTCAGTTTGGACCGTACACCCTCAAATATCGAGTAAATTTAAAAACCGTAAAAAATAGCGAAAATTGGGTGTTTCGGTAATAAAAAAATTTGTGGATCTAAACCAAGCCTAGTTTTTATGTATTTCGATCCGCTGAATACGAATCTAAAGCATATTTAGACCATAAGCCGTTTTAAATCCAAGAAAATTGTAAAAAACCCTCGAAAATTGCTAAAAATACACAAAAAATTGTGATTATGTTGATGAAAAAATTTTCATTCTGTTTATACGTCATTTTTTATAAATTTTACAATTTTTCACATTTTCAAATTCTAAACTTGTATTTTATGCATAAAAAAATACAAGAAACGTATTTAATCGTGTTTCATAGATTTTTTTCAATTTTTTCAACTGCAATTTTTTTGCTATTTTATCGGTTTTTTTGCGATTTTTTTGAGATTTTGAGAGATTAATGGGCCAAATATATTTCAGATTCGGATTCAGTAGATCAAATTACATAAAAAATCCTCTTCGATCCGGGTCTATAAAATTTTTTCATCGACATAATCACAATTTGTTGCCATTTTTAGCAATTTTCGAGGGTTTTTTACAATTTACTTTACTTTATTTAAAACGGCTTATGGTCTAAATATACTTTAGATTCGTACTCAGCGGATCGAGATACATAAAAATTAGGCTTGGTTTAGATCCACAAATTTTTTTTTATTACCGAAACACCCAATTTTCGCTATTTTTTACGGTTTTTCAATTTACTCGATATTTGAGGGTGTACGGTCCAAACTGACTTCAAATTCGGATTCAGCGGGTCGAAATACATGTCGGGAGGTAGGTGGCGTCAAATGTACAAACAACTTTTTTTTTTGTGTGCCGGTGATTTTTATACAGTTCATCTTGTGTATTTATTGAGTTAATAAGACCCTTGCTTATCCAATATTTTCTTTTAATTATGTCACTTATGGTGTGTCTACTAATTTTTCATTTAAAATTTTTCTTAATTTTGTGGCAATTTTATCTATTTCTTTTAAATTGTTTTAATTATTTTCCCAATCAAACTGCTGTAGTTCTAGATTTAACTTACCATAATTCCTATCTGAAAAACTTTCCTCCGGTATTATCAACGTATTAAAGGAAACTATAACCTAAAGGTAGTTTTAGTGACAAGAAAATGTATTACCAGCAATTCCAGCAAAACTTAAATCGAGATATAAATACGTTAACCATTAAACCGAATTTTTATTTAAACTATGGGATTACTATCTGATATTTATATTTTGTTTGTAATACATTTTCTTGTCATTAAAACTCCCTTTAAGTTAACGGTGCCTTTTAAAATGTTGCGTAATGATCTGGTTTTTGCCACAAATTGTTCAAGATGCAGTTCCTGAGATTCACAGGGCGTGAATTTTGTATATGTTTTTCAACATACACAAATAATTTCCACTGCAATTTTTTTATATTGGGGCTAATTACTCTTTTATTTTTTGCATGTATATTTTTGATTGAAATTCATTACTTATCTGTGACCTTTTGAGTGTCACTACCCGTTCCAAGAATTCTCAACCAAGATAAAAATTTGTTTCTGAGAAAGCAGGTAATCGGAAAATTAAGTTCAACTATGCCCTCAAAACGAAACTTTCTACCACATTTCTTATGTTTAGTCTACAGGTCAGTTCATATGCCCCTAACTTTGTTAAACAGATTGTCCACAGAAGATACAAAGTCGCTCAAATTTAGTTTTTATAAATTTTCACTCTGCAGGTTTCACTGTTGATACTATATAAATAATGATCAAGTCACTTAGACTGGCTTTTGAAACTGACAATAACACGATGTCAAAATTGTACGTAATTCTGTTTCTCTTTAAACCGTTAATTTATAACATATCGGAAAGGAAAACATCCCTTGTTTCAAATTATGGAATGCCTGTTTTTAGTATACAAAATTTTAACGATCATTCTAAGTAACTTCTTTTTAATAACATATGGTGCGCGAGGGTAGTTTTCTTGGCGGTACTTTCGTCTATTACAAGAATACGAAGAAGGTGCAACCCTGAATTCAGCTGTTCGAGGACGTTAGATGCAAGACTTACGCACCAACCGCCCTTCCGTCTGCCGCGATGTCATTAACATTCAAATTAAAATACTTTTTTGATATAATTGTCTTAGGTAATTATTATTCTTACTGTCTGCGACGTCACAAAAATTATCTCATAAGATAAAAATAATTCATACAAACTGAGAAATGAATTATAACATAATCATAGTCATAGTAATAATAATAGTAGTAATAATAATAATAAACAATAAGCAAACCTAAATCATCGACAAATGTCATATTTACTGATTTTAATAAATAATAATAAATTTTAGGTAAACTGGTCAGAAAATTTAGTGAGGTTAATTGTATACAAAGAACGTCATCAAGCATATGAGATACAGCTGCCATCTTGAAAAATGGGGATTATAATTTTAATTTCATTACAAATTAAGTGTCCCTTTCACTTTACTCACACAAGATTAAGTAATCAAAGAATGGTTGCAATGAAAATATTTGTAACCAATACAGGGATATTCATTATAAATTACTCACCCCTTATCAATGCTATTATTGCCTGTAAAAAAGTTTTTAAATAACAGTTGTGTGGTTATGACTGAATTTTGTTAAAATGCAGTCAAGAGTACAATAGCCCCAGATTTCAGGGGATACAAAAGTTATTCTTTTCTTAAATGGGATTCAATGCACATTATTAAATTTTTTGGAATGTTCCTTTGCTCCTGATTTCACAAATATACCATACGTTACCCCTACCATATACCGTTTTTGAGTTATTAAACATCGAATATCTTAGTTAAACTAGTTACTGTAAATATGGAAAAGTTAACGTTATTAAAGTGAGCTGTGAAAATGACAACTATTATGTTTGATAAATGACATTTCTTTAATTAAATAATCAAAGTGGTTTACAGTGAGGAAAAAAAGTCCAAATATTTACTTGTTATATACAAAATAACAAAAATAAACGTGAAGCAAAAAGAGTTATATAGGGTGTTGTATCCAAATCGTCCAACACCATCAGAAAATCCGTTCAAAAATATTATCGAAAGGTGAATAATACCTCCAGTTTTAGTAGAAAAAAGTATGTAGTTCAAGCAAACCAGGAAGAACAGCTAGATATATTGCTTCATTTCGAAGCGTGCTCGTCCATATTTATTCGCGAATAGACTTTTTGAAACATTGTATTATTTTTTAGAAAATTCTGGAATGTAGTATAAATAATGCAGTCGATCAATTAGGTAAAAGTTATTCCAAAACTCCTAACATACGTTAAAAACAGCCACAGACCATATAAAACTTTACCCATAGAATTTTAACAGAGGCTCATAAAAGCGAGAAAAGGCTGGACTTTGCCGCCAGATGATTCAAAAGTTGGATGAGGATCAATGATTTTTTACTAAAATATTATGGATTGATATATCATCCTTCTCTCCGGCAGGATTTTTTAAGGGGAAAATCGAAGGTCATGGTGGGAAAACAAGCACAACAGAAAAGATTGGTTTAGGGTATATATACCGCCCGACTCCTCCGACCTTGATCACATACGTATACGGGCATATGTTTCAAGGTCTTTGCGCCGCGGATTGAATGTCTATGACACACGTGTACGCGCGCTTTTGTCAAGGTCGTTGTTTTCTATTCCTCCGACCTCGATCGTACACGTATTAAGGTTGCAGCGTCTCATGCTACCACTCGTGTGGTTTTGAAGGTTGTTTTCACAGTGTTCCTATATATGAAGGAGGGGAGTTGGATGGAAATTCATTCTTGAACTAATTCTGTTAGAGTGCAGTCACAATGTATACCTGTAGTGCTTGTGGTATTAGTTTTACACGTCGTGATAATATGCGACGCCATCAGATGCGTTCTTGTAAAAAAGTTTAAAGATGATGGGCCACCAACAAAAAAATGTAAACATAGCGACGCGCAAATTAATTCAAAACCATCAACCTCTGCAGATGTACAAACGATTCAGCCTCACACATCCGCAGCTGCATTAAATACATGTTGGTGTTGTAATGTAACGATCGCTGCAAATCAGATGCATATTCACAGAAGAACGTTACAACATAGAACAAATTCATGTGCTCCACTAAATGACGGTGTACAAGTTGTTCGCAGTGCTTTGAAATGTAGAATTATAAGTTATCGTGTACAAAGTGAAAATAATCATACTGATTATGTAATGTTTTTTGGTGAAATCAAGCACAAAGTTCTAAACGTGCTTAATGAGATGGTAAACATTCATAAATCTGTGAAAGTGAATATGGAGGCGTTTGGTAGATACATTATACAAACACAGGATGTTTCTGATATCAAATCATTTAATACACCTAATATAATTGTTGATCAATCAACTGACTTGAGTGCTGTATATGATGTATTTGTAGAAATGATGAAAACGCAAACAACTGAATTTCAAGAACGCGATTCAGGTAAAATATCTTATAGTCTTCAAGTAAAAGTGTATTATTTATTTATTTCTCTTTTTTAGGGTGGGCTATCGAGCGAATTATGTACCTTGAAGTTAATATTAACAAGTTTAGTCCCATGCGCGGATCGTCATATATAAAGTTACCAAGATTCGTTGCACGCAAGAATGCTGTGGTTAATGTTGAAAATAAGGATGAATACTGTTTTGCTTGGTCTATAACGGCAGCACTCTACCCAGCGATGATGTGTGAAACAGAAACAACATCATATCCCCACTACTCGCGTGTATTAAATTTAAAAGGTTTGAATTTTCCAATGAAACTGTGTGATATTTATAAATTTGAGGAAATGAATAATATTTCCGTTAATGTGTATGGATTAGAGACTAAATTTAAAAATAATAGAATGACGTATGAAGTTGTTGGACCTCTACACTACTCTAAGAAAAAACTGCACATTCACGTAAATTTATTATTAATTTCTGAAGATTGTGGTGACACACATCGATGTAACAATGAATGTGTTAACACTCACTACTGCTGGATAAAAGATTTATCTAGATTAGTTTCAAGTCAGATTTCCGCATATAATCATAGAAAATATTTTTGTGATGGTTGTTTGTTAAATTTTAATAGTGAGCGAGTGTTAATGCAACATCAGAGACATGATTGCAACCATTTATATACAACAATACCTTCAACTCAATCGCGAATCGATAAATTTGGCAAGGAATGCCATGAAAATGTATTAAAATTTGAAAACTTTGAGAGACAAATGAAAGTGCCATTCGTAGTATATGCGGATTTTGAGACTGTTCTAAAACCCTTGGATACGTGCGAACCCGCGCCCTCACAGTCCTATACAAATAGAACACATTTACATGAGGCGTATTCTTTTTGCTATTTAATTAAGTCATCATTTGACGATACAATTTCGAGGTTTCAAATTTATCGTGGGTCAGATGCGGTAACGGTTTTTGTTTCGCGTATTGAGGCTGATGTGAGAGAGTTGTACAATACTTATTTAAAGGAAATAGTTCCAATGCATCCTCTCACAAATGAAGAACATGAAAATTTTGCAAACGCAGTTGTTTGTGGTATATGTGAGAAGCCTTTTACGGAGGGTGATGTAAAAGTGCGGGACCACTGTCACATAACCGGAAAAGTCAGGTTTGGCGCCGCTCACTCAGTATGTAATTTAAATTATAAATTACCAAATTTCATTCCCGTTATATTACACAATTCCATGATGTACGATACCCACATATTAATGCGCGAGATCGCCACACATGGGGATAGAATCGATGTACTCGCGCAAAACAAAGAAAAATATATATCTTTTACTAAACATTTATATATGCATGATTATATCAATAGTAAGGGTGAGACAAGTAAAAAATATATAAAATTGCGTTTTATCGATAGTTTTAAATTTTTGTCTACTTCGCTTCAAAATTTGGGGGACACTTTACCGGTTAGTGAATTTCATCAAACCAGAAAATTTTTTCCAAATGATGAACAGTTTAATTTAATGCGGCGAAAGGGTGTATTCCCATACAGTTTTGTTAGCAGTTTAGAAAAATTAAACACCCCCGTTTTACCATCCAAAGAAGAATTTTACAATATACTGAATGATGAAAATATAACGGACGAGGATTACGAAAGGGCTGAGAAAGTTTGGAACACATTTAACTGTAGTAGTTTGGGCGAATATTCAGATTTATATTTAAAAACAGATGTGTTGCTGCTGTGTGATGTATTTGAAAATTTTCGAGCAATATCTCTGAAAAAAATATAAATTGGATCCCGCTCAGTACTATACGGCTCCAGGGTTGGGGTGGGATGCTATGCTAAAACTAACAAATATACGCCTAGAACTCATGATAGATATAGATATTATTAATTTCTTTAAACGTAATTTGAGAGGCGGGCTTAGTTGTTGCGTAGAGCGAAAACACATAGCAAATAACAAATTCCTCCCAAACTATGACTCCAACGAAGCATCTTCTTTTATCACATATTTAGATTGTACGAATATGTATGGTTACAGTATGTGCCAACCGCTTCCAACAGGCGGGTTTATGTGGCTTTCGGAGAGTGAAATAATGAATTTAGATGTTATGAGTGTTTCAGATGATAGTTCATGCGGATATGTTCTTGAGGTTGATATCCATTATCCGGAGTCATTACATGATCTCCACGCTGATTTACCGTTTTTAGTAGAAAATATTGTTCCACCTCCATGTAAATTAAAATTAAAAAAATTAATACCTAACTTACACGATAAAAAAAGATATGTTATACACTACAGAAATTTGAAACAAGCCATTAGGCATGGTTTGATGGTTGTGAAAACACACCGGGTTCTAAAGTTCAATCAATCGCCTTGGTTAAAAAAATACATCGATCTAAATACAGAGTTGAGAAATAAAAGTGATAATAAATTTGAAAAAGATCAATATAAACTGATGAATAACGCCATCTACGGGAAAAGCCTAGAAAATGTTGATTGCAGAAGGGACATAAAGCTGGTTACGCATTGGCATAGCATAAAACGAAGAGAAGGCGCCAATTCTCTAATTGCTCGACCGAACTTTAAAACTTGTTCCATATTTTCTGAAGACTTTTTAGCTATTCATATGGGTAGATTGAAGGTAGTCTATAATAAACCAATCTATCTCGGGTTTTGCATATTGGAATTGTCCAAGACAGTGTTATACGGTTTTTATTATGATTTTATAAAAAATATGTATGGTCCAAAAGCTTCTTTATTGTACACTGATACTGACTCGTTAATTATGAAAATTTTTACAGACAATTTTTACGATATTATTTTACAATTTCCAGATAAATTTGACACTAGTAATTTCAAAGAAGGAAATAGATTTAATATTAAAAAAGGTGAAAGTGTAATCGGTCGATTTAAAGATGAATTTGCTAATGACTTAATCGTAAGCTTTTATGGTACTGGTGCAAAGGCTTATTGTGTGGAGTCTTTATGCAGTCAATTGAAAAAAGCTAAGGGAGTTAAAAAATCGGTAATTAAAAAACAACTAACAATAGATGACTATAAAAAAATAGTTGAACAAGGCGGTATAATACTTAGAAAAATGTATACTTTCAAGAGTGACTTGCACGACATTTTTACTGAAATAAAGAATCGAGTGGCACTTTCATATAATGATAGTAAACGTTTTGTAATTCCTAACACTACAAAAACTCTACCTTGGGGTCATACCGATATAATATATTATCAGGAAGAATCCGTTGAAAATCAAGTAATGCCTTTTGTAAATGGTGAGCAATGTGTTGATATGTTGGATCTTTTACTTAAGGAAATAAATTCATTGGAAAATCAACCTTTGTAAAATTGTATGTTATTTTAAAATATGTGTATGTGTATAAAATATTTGTAAAAATTGTATGTTATTTTAAAGTATGTGTATGTATATAAAATAAAATATTAATAAACAAGATGTTTGTTTTGTGTATAAAGAAAATATGTAAATAAAATAAGAAAAGAAAACGTTTGAATATATATTAATAAGCAGATTTGTTGTTGTTTTGTTGGTTGTATACCTGTAGATATCAGTTTCTCTGTATAGACCTTAGATTAGGAATCTTTCCTAATCTAAGGTATAGACACACCCTAATATTGATATAGGAACAGAGAGGGCGCGTCATGTACGTATCCTAGATAAAAACTACTTCATAACAGAAATATGTATTGGAAATGGTAGTTTTAATTAGAAATGGAAATGAAAAATATATAAAAAGGGGAAATAATTGTTTTAAATAAAAAAAAAACCCTTGGTGAAATTCAAAAGGTCAAATGAGGTCAAAAATGAAAAAAAAGCTGGGAATAGCAAACACCGCCATCCCTTGCTATTTCCAGGAGCGCGGTGGAATCGACACGGCAATTTCCACGTCAAAGATTGACGCTTCAACGCATGTCGACACCACTCGCTCTCTTAAATTTTGTGTTATCCGAAATATCAATATAACATACTTCCGGTAGAACGTGTCAAGCGGATACGTGAATATATTTACATTGTTACTTATTTTAATTATAAAATATTTTACTTACACATAATACGCGCTAAACGTTTTATGTTAAATCAATAAGTAAAATATTTTGAGGATAATAAATTCTAGACTAATTGGTGGGTGAAAAAGAATGTGCTGCCATCTATGTCAGAGTAGAAGAATTTAAGAAAAATCTTCAGCAGTGTACTGTATGAATCATTTATCTTTTACAATACCTCATATTGTGTAGTAATCTACTTCTTGGACATTCAAATTGTGCACTATGCTTACATAGTACAATCTAAGTTAAAATAGAAAAATGTACGACAGTGAAATATTCTGCATACAAAATACCTTCTTCAATCTAAGTCAAACTTAATATTATTAATTTACAATCTAGTAGCCTTACACTAAACAATGATATGAAAATTTTTTTGTCTTGTTAAAAGTGCACTTGTAAAAGTGTACTTACTTGTAAAAATTTTTGGATTTATGTGATTGTTTTTTGTTCAAAAGTATTTTTTTCGTTTCATCTACAATTAATAAATTGTGTAGGAAGTGATTAATAATAAATTTTTAAAACAAATTATCTTTTATCAACTCTCATAAGTCACAAGTTAAATAATTACAATCGTTTTTTATCTAGACACTATGTTCTATTTTATTTTTTTCAGTTAATCATGATTGTTTTATTTAAATCTTTAAATCAAAACTTATTACCCTTCAAATAGAAAACATTGAACGTAAAGTATAAATTTACAACCCCATCAACAAAAAAACCCATCTAAGCTTTTACAGTGTAATATCCGTAAACTAGAAAGTTATTTGCCCTTCAACTTATACCTGAAGAATAAATCTATATATTTTTTGTTACTTGAAAATATCTTAATAAAAGTAATTGTAAAGGTTTTAAAATAGGGTCAAAATTCTTTAAATGTAATGTAAAATAAAACGTTTACTTACCTTTATTTGTTCTCAATTCTTTTATTAGCTTTTAACTCTATGTGTTTACACTTTTAAAATTGTACTTGAAAATATCTGAATAGAACCAATTGTAAAACTATTAAAAATATGCTCATCATTCTTTAAATAAAATGAAACATATACTTTACCCTTTTTCAATTCTTTTATATTATCATGTAATTTTATGTGTTTACACTTTTAATGTCACTGATTTACTTTATTTAAGAAAATCTTATTCATTTTTTACTGTTTTACTTTATTTAAGTACACCTTATTCATTTTAAAATAATAACACACTCATTTTTTTTTAATCATATATTACAATAAAATATTTTGCTTGCAAGATTTTACAACTTATTCAAAATCCATTTACAATCAAAACATAATAATAAAATACATATTCTACAAAAACACACAATTTATGCAAAATTGCAATAATATACAAATATGATTAAAATTTTTACAATGTATACAAAAAATTCCAATATAAACAGATGAAGATATAATAAATCGTATATTCTACAAAAAAAACACAAGTTTGTGCAAAACTGCAATAAAAACAAGGTAGAAAATATGCAATTAAACGCATATTGTACAATTTACAAAAACACACAATCTGTGTGAAAAATTTGGTTGAAACAATACATAAAATGTAACGGAACAATTAAACATATATTCTACAATTTAGGAAAAAGTATAACATGCAAAATTTTGCAAAAAAAAAAGGAACAATTAAACATGTATATGCAAATTATATATAAAAAATTGAATATGTGCAAAACTGCAACAGAAAGAACAATACCAAAAAAAAAGATTACATTCAATATATTAATTACAAAAAAAAAGAAAAAATAGTATATACCTACATCAGCAAACCAGTGTGTAAAAAAAAAATATTAATAGGTCGCGATGTTGGAATTATCACCCGAGCAACCGGCGAATGGACTCAATCCTCTTAGTAATTTTGTCCAATTCAAGACGGTTATTAGTATCGGACGAATTAAAATCTTCCAGGTTTTGTTCATCTACTCGAGCAACGTTGTCATGTTGTTCGAGTAAATCCACTAATCGCCGTCTTTTAGTGACGTTAGATTCGCAAATTTGTGTTAATTCGCGACGCCGTTCGTCACTTTTTTGAACATCATTCATAAGACGAGCTTTCCTCATCTCAAATCCGTTAATCATCAAAAGAACATCGCTCAATATATCCTTTTGATGATCTTGAGATAATTGAAGTTCACTCACACAGGATGAAATTCGCCGTTCCGGTAAATTATTTGACGGTCCCGCCCCTGTAGCGATTTGCGAAAAAGATTTGACCACCGTCGAGCTAGTAGTTGAGCGTATGGGTTTTTTAACCCCACTACTCGACGGTGTAGCTGATATATTCACCACGCGCGACTTTTTGTTTTTTGCCGCACGTGGTTTTTTATTTTCGGCAGCAGGGGCGGAGCGTTTCCTTTTTGTACATCCTTTTATTGTTTTCACAAAAGCACCGTTTTCACCCTTTTGCAATAACCCCTCAAGGATGTTGTTATTCCTCCGTTTCACAGGGGTTATTATTGGGCTTAAAGGTGCTCTTGTCGGCGAACTTACAGGTGTAACGGTCTCGTAAATAACTTCCCGAGACGGTAATTGCATCTCATGGGTTTGAGCCACACTCACCACTTGTTCGGCAGCGGTTTCTAACTGTATTTGCGGCGTACCTAGTGAAACATTGGCCTCGGGTTCCACGACGTCAACCTTGGAACTCGACGCCGCAACTCCAAAAGTTACGCCGCCACTTTGTTGTTCACTATTATGTATTAACAAATCGAAATCTATTTTGTTCCAAAAATCATCATTCGCTTCGTTAATACATAATATTGCCATATCGTCATCGGTCGCGGGATTCACACTTAACGTTTCCACATCACCCACATTTCTATCAGTAGTAGAATCCCACTTAAGAAGTGGAAGTTCCACAACCCGATCCGCAATAGGTGATGCTAGAGCGTCTCGCACTTCTCCAGATAATTCCAACAAAGCGAATAATTTGTCACTCATTATGAAAAAAAAATTTAAAGTTTTAATTCGGTTTGAAAATTTTAAAAGTTTGAAGATGAATAAAACACGACTGACACACTGGGAAGCTTCACAAGAAGTGACTGTTATGCGCTTTTTAAACTCTCTAGCTTTCACAGCTACCCCCACTTACTACCCCGACGCCAACTAGTGGGTAAATTTGTAATATGCAATCGTAGCTAACCAAACGTCTTAGATTACAAGGTCAAAAATATTGTGACTTCTTATAAATAATCAACCACAATATTAACCGGCATTTCACAAGAAGATAATTATGGAAGCGGATAGTACCACAAACGAAGAATCACCACTGTATTATTTTGATGAGGATAATATAGAGATGGATGATGGGCCTGCAGACAGCGTCGGGGATGATTTCTGTAGGAGCTGGTCGCCTGAAATGATTAATTTCGATGAAGATGAACCAGACAGTTCCACAGATCGGGCGCCATCTCCTTCGGCATGGTCTGTGTCTACAGTGCAATTAGATGACGTGGACGAGCACTTTGATGATGGTGCGTCGGTGGAAGCAACCCCAGACCAAAGCCACTGGACGTCACAGGGTGAAAATGAGTGCGAAAATGAATGCGAAAATGAATGCGAAGATGACATTGATTCCACAGAATAAATTATATATATATATATATATATATATATATATATATATATATATATATATATATATATATATATATGTACATATATATTATGTAAAAAAAATTTAATAAAAAAATTAATTCAAATTATTTGTTTGATTTTAAATGTGATTTTAAAAAAAAGATAATTTTAAATTAAGAATGAAAAACATGTGTAAATATATAATTACATTTAATGTAAACATCTCTACAAATATATATACATATCATAATTAACACACATGTTAAATTGTATTTGTATTAATACACTTTATTTATAATCAATTTACTTATATATATTATGTAAATAAATTTTAAACTAATAGAATTTCACTCACAATAAACGTTGATTTTAAATAGAATTTAATTAAAAAAAGTTAAATCAAAATTTCAATTAAGAATATTAAATTTTTGTTTTGTTAATATTAATGTTTTAATGAAAACAATACAGAATTAAAACGTGTTAATACCAATATTTTTATTGAAAACAATAGTACACAAACATATGTTAAAAAACATGAGATTTCCATCATTACTATACAAAAAAATATATGACATATTAACAAATATGTTAAATAGTATTTGTATTAATAAAGTTTATTTATAAACATTTTTACTTATATATTATGTAAATAAAATGTGAAACTAATAGAAATTTCATACATTAGACATTTTGGTTTTATATAGAATTTAATTAAAAAAAGTTACATTAAAATTTCAATTAAGAATAACAAAATTTGTTAATATTAATATTTTATTGAAACAATAGTACATTAAAATATGTGATATCAATAAAAAACACTATTCACTATCAGATTGCGATGAGTTTGGCCCAGATGTTCCATTTACCATAGTTGACGCTCGTTTGATTTGTTCCTCATGTGTTAGACACCAACAAAATTCCATGTGTTTTTTCTTATTAGGAAAGAAATAACCAATTTTATAACATAAAATGCTACCAAACCTGCACCTCCGGCACAAGTTATTCCAAACATCATTGAAATATATCTTACAAACTAAACATTTTTGTTTCAAGAATCTATCTTTCATACAAATATCGCAAACATC
This sequence comes from Rhamnusium bicolor, assembly GCA_029963845.1. Classification (NCBI taxonomy): domain Eukaryota; kingdom Metazoa; phylum Arthropoda; class Insecta; order Coleoptera; family Cerambycidae; genus Rhamnusium; species Rhamnusium bicolor. The sequence goes on along the minus strand of JANEYF010001193.1, from coordinate 39,569 downwards.
TCTACAAATTCCAATATTTGTATGTTTCAACACACGCGGGCACTTTTTACATTTTAAACCTACTATACTAGAAGGTATCGCTGTCATATCTTCGAAAATGATTGGATTTTCCCTATCACAATTAGCACACAAACCAGTGCGTGGATTTATATGAAGTGCATAACTACAATAACATCTTTTTAGATTATTAATTCGATATGGATAAGATAAAATTTTTGGTTTACTATCCCACTCTTTTGGAAAAACCATTGTAATGAACACTGTGAACAACTTGTGAAATATATTTATTTATGTGTATTCATATACTGCTTTTATACATATGTAAGACATTGTCCTTCAACGTATAACAGGACGGCCTTCAAGAGAATGGTGGGAGACTGCTCTGGACCTCCTTCATCACTATAAATATGTGTGCATATTGCTAGAATTACATCAGTTTCATTTACAGTGTATACGAATACGAATATAGAAAAATATAATAGAAAATGGCTGGAAACATGGAACGTTTGAGGGGTTTGGCGTGGGATGATGTTAATAATCCGAGATTTTTGCTTGATGATGATGAGGTGGAGGGTGGTGTTGTTGTGAATGAAGGAGATGCTGTTCCAGGTAATATTATGATATAATTAATACTTATATTCATTTATGTGTAAGTGAGAATACACTCTGCAGAATCTTTCACCTTTGTTTGTAATTTTTTTTTGTCTAAAAAATGCATGCAATAAATGTGTATTTATATATTATTTATTTATTTATTTATTTATTTATAGATGATGTGCAACCTGAGCTTGGAGTGGAGGACGACGACGACGTTGACGAGGGGGTCGTGACTGACGCCGTGGACGCAGAAACCGTGGACCATATGGAGATGGCCCGCCGCATCACCGAGGTTGAAACAGGATCCACGGAAATAGTTTGTGCGACCGCGGCGTTTGTGTTCGTCGAAACCATCGACGGTGACTGCGTGTATTTGTGTACGCGTTGCTACGTTCCCTATTCAATATTAATTGGGAATCGCGCCGTACACAAACACGGCAGCATCCATCAAACAACACATTGGTTTGATGTACCCATAATAACATGTGGGGTATGTCAAGACAATCTTGTTGTTGTTGGCATCGTCGATGCGTGCTTCGTGTGTACTCCAACTCCAAAGACTCTTAATGATAAACACTAATTTTTTTTATTTATTAGTTATTTTTATGTTGTGTATTTTTTGTATTTATTTTGTATTTATTAGTTATTAGTTATGTTGTGTGTTGTATTTTTTTGTATTTATTTTATATTATTAGCATCTAGTTTATAATTTTTATTTTTTTGTGTTTCTTTTATAAGTTTTATTTATATTAGTATTAATGTCTAGTTATAATTTTTGTATTTTCTTTTTGTGTTTCGTTTTTTGTTTTGTGTTTCTTTTATAAGTTTTATATTAGTATTAATGTCTAGTTATAATTTTTGTATTTTCTTTTTTTGTGTTTCTTTTTTTATTATTATTATCTATATATATATATATATATATATATATATATATATATATATATATATATATATATATATATATAATATATATGGTGTATTTTTAAGTAATAAAAAATTTTTTCTTAATTGTATGCTTCTTATTTTTTTGATGTGTTTTATTATATAAATGATACAAATACTTCTTCATAATTATTTATTTACTTTCTTAATTGTAAACATTTTATCTAAAATATAATAAAGTATAAAAATAATTCTTATAGTCTAAAATTAAAAAAATAATATAAAATGTGTGGAATAAAATATTACTATAAATTAGTGTAACCTAAATTTATTAATAAAGGTGTAATAAAAATATTCCATTAGAGATGTGAGATTTGTTCACAAAGGGTAATAAAAGAGGTGTAAAAGCAACTTTTATTAGGTAAACATCCTTTACTAACGGTCGATTGCAATGAAAGCTTTACCGTTAAAGTTTAAAAATTAGAAGTTTTACACCCTTTTACTAGGTCCTATTGCTTTTCGGTATTTATTAAACAATACGTGTGAATATTATTTATTTTCTTTCTAAACCTACAAATACCGACATTAATTATTAATGTAAATATTTTATCTAAAATATAATATATTACAAATAAACATTATTGTAGTCTACAAAAATTAAAATAACGTGAAAGCTATGAATAAGATATTGATTACATCTAAATGAGCTATGTTCTAAGAAGAAATAAATAATTTTGTGTTTATTTCTGACACACAAATAGAAGCACCATTCGATTTAACAATACACATTTTTTTACAATTCTACTTAAAACATAGTAGTAATATGCAATATTTATAAAATATCTGTTTTATTAATCCAGGAATTATATTCTTTGGGAAGTCCGAGCCATTTCACGTACATTTTATTTCCTCTCTTCCTTAAAATACTCTCCACCAAATAAACATCTGGATATTTAGTTTTTTGCAGTTCCATTTCATAAAAACACCCTTTGATCGGCTTACCCATCATATCTTGAAGTAAATATGTCCTGGGGTTTGTTATGTTTATTTTTACGATTTTAAACAACTCTGTTGAAAAGTTGGGTGTAAAACCTTTAGAAAACACGCTTTTAAATTTGCTTATTCTCACAACATCACCAATGTGAAATTTAGGTTTTAAAGCAATTTTAGCATGATTATATACATTTAAAGATGTATTTGGTGTAATATCAATTGGTCTCATTTTAGTTATTCTGTGGATTTTTTTATTATAACGTTCTGTTATTTTCTGTAGAATATCAATCCATCTATATTTACCTCTCAGTGAGAATTCTTGATACAACCAATTTTTTAATGTACGTATTACACGTTCCACAATCGCAGCTTTTTTAGTGCTAAACGTGGAGAAGTGGTTGATATTGTTTTCCTTCATTATCGCAGTAAAATTTCTGTTGTAGAACTCAGTTCCGTGATCACTCTGTATATTTTTAGGTGAATATTTTGCTTCTTTTATAACACTTTTCATAGCTTTAGCAACCACAGCTCCTGTTTTGTTTACAATAGGCCGAGTCCAAATGTATTTCGAATAACAGTCGATTACGAAAAGAATATATCTGTGACCAGCATTATTCCTTGCGAACTGCTGCATTTCAGCCAAGTCAATCTGCCATAAATCACCAAACCCTTTAATTATAGTTCTTCTTCTAGGGAAATTTCGCCTACAAGATTTGTGCAATTCGTTAACAACTTGTTGTTTGCAATTATTAAACGCCATCGTGCATATAGGTATTCTTTTCTCTACATATATACTGCGTCATCCCATTCAGGAGGAAACGCTAATCTGCCGGATGACGTGTTCTCTGAATGAAATTCTGCGACTGTCTGATCTATTTTAGCTACTCTAGCAGTTAAAGTATCTTGATTTTCTTTAAGTATGTTTTTGATGATAGAAATCTCTTTTTCAATATAACGTCGAATGTCATCAATCAATTGATTCGCATACGTTGTGTTGAACTCTTCATTTTTTTTATTGTACTCAACCATAGATTTGTGAAATGTGTCTAGAATTATTTTAGACGCTTCTTGTATGCTTTTACCAATATACTGATGTACATAATCGCATGTCACTGCGTCTCTCTCGTCTATCGGGTAGCCAATATTCTTTAAACGTTTATTCTGAATATCAAAATGCTTATCACTGGTGAGCTTGAATCCGATACCTGGTGGGCCGCGTAAAAGCATTGATTTACTACCGCTTTTTCTACGACCAAACTTGTCGATGGTGTTTACAGTAGCCATTTCTGAATACATCTAACTCGTTTTAGACACATTTGCACCTATTATACATACTGGGTGATATAATATATAAGAAATTATATCAGTATGAATATACGTTTTTCTCTTTGGAATATAAGTTTTAATACACAATTTTTTCTTCTCTCATCTCACTGATTAAACTTAATATTTCGTTGTTAACATTATTGTTACCAGCCATTTTTGAGGCCCATAACAAACGCAGACGGTCCACCAATTCTTTCGGTTTATTCCAATATACATAGTCCACATCTTTATCAGTGTACATCTTGTGGGTAGGTATTTTATGATGTAATCCTAAACCACTTTTCGATCTAGTCACCATTGTAGAGGTTACCAAAGGTTTTATAATTTTGTGGAATTTCTTCCATTTAGATGTGTTCAACCCATTATCAGGCTTATAATTCTTGAATGCCGCGTTAGTCTTTGTTAATATTTTACCATAAATCTTCAACTCTTCATTGCGATTAACATTCACACCGCTATTTAAAATCGGCGGATATCTCAGAAACATTATATCATATAACTCTGCACTGCCTGGATACACTCCAAGTTTTTTTTTACCACGCGACAGCGCAATATTTCCATTAGAAAATCGTACTTCTGCATTACCCATCAATAGGACATCATTATTTGGATCTACTCGTACACCGTATATGGTATCATAATGAAAATCACCCGACTTTAAATTTCCTATGTGCCTACTGACTATGTCATGTACTTCACCTGTAAATGAAATTTCCGAACTTGGGGTGGCGAATATTGATGGTGGAGGTGTTTCCATTATTGACGTTTGTAGTGTATCATATTCGCCATCGTTCTTGCTTCTATCAGGTGTGGTTTTAAAAGAAGTATCCATGTCAGATGATTCTCTTGAATGTCTCCTTTGAATCGAGGTTTTCGTTTGTAGCGGTTGAATTTGTGATTTTACATTTGTCGCTGAGGATATAACTTTTAAAGGTTTTGTTATAGGTTCATACATCTTCTCAAGTGATATTTGGTTCTCCGCATGTCTACTTTTAATTGAGTTGAATTTCTTGCGTACCGCATCTGTCGCTTCTATCAGCTTACGTTTCAGACATATTTCATTCACAGCATCAATGTTGGTTTTACCCTCTTTGATGGTATTCATTTTTAATTATTATATAACTCTGTTATCGAGGTGTCTATGATGATGTCTATAGACCGATTGAAGTTTTAATTAAAATACATCAAGGATATATAAAGCTATCAAAACCTTTTCTATATCGACCCTCACATATTTCTCTATCCTTATCTATTACCAGAAATCCATATTTATCTTTCCAACACTCTACACACATTTCTTGAAATTGTTTAAATGTTACATCGGGTGACACGTGATCGGAAAATACGTGGTGCGAATTCATGTCGTCCTGTTTAAACATAACTATAAAATTACTATTGTCCCTTATGAGTTGCTTCGGTGTGCGTGAATATGTTTGAGCGAGATAAAAACAATCCACATTTCTATGACGCCCCATACTAAAATATGATCTTATAACATCCTGCTTCTCACATATTACATCATCAAATATAAATATTGACTCAGGCTGGGCTTCGGATGGTTCAACTATTTGTGCATTATTACTAAAGGTATAAAACCCTAATCCCTTAATCGGTGTTAATACGTTCTGTAAGTACTCATACTTGGGTTGATTTAGTGATTTTGAATATAGATATACATTCAAAAAACGTAGTCCAAGAGGGTGGGTAAGTAGAGAAATCATTACATTTGTCTTTCCGCAATTTGACGGACCGATTATAATAGATCGTACAGTTGATGGTAGTAGCGGTCCATGACGTTTATTTACATCGCCATACCCAAATCCCACTTTCTCATCTAAATTATCCACAATAAATTTTTCTTTCTGCTTGACAATGCGCATTGTATCGCGGTTGAAGACTATATAAATAGATGTATGTTTTACAAGGCTTATTTAAATGTTGATCACCACACAACACACACATCAAAGACATCAACGCGACAAAAAGATTGGTGGGGGTATAATTAATTCCCTGATTGACAAGCTTCCATTTGAATTGCATTTACCGGGAGGTTATCAGTATTGCGGGCCCGGTACCAAGTTAGAAAGGAGACTTAAACATGGTGATATCGGAAAAAATCAGCTTGATATAGCGTGCAAGGAACACGATATTGCATACACACAGAAAGATATAGCAGCCAGACACAAAGCAGACTATCAACTTGAACAGGCAGCTTGGAAACGAGTTAAATCCAAAGACGCCACGATTGGAGAAAAAGCAGCCGCTTGGTTAGTTACGAACATAATGAAAGGAAAACGACATCTTGGTATGGGATGTAAGTCAACATTACCTAATATTTCAAAGAGAAAGAATATTCTAAAAAAGAAGAAGAAGAAGAAGAAGAAGAACGGCAAGAAGGAGGTTAGAAAAATAGCTTTCGGTGGGGGAATAGTTCGCAAGGTGCGCGATGTATTACGGAAAGCTGGCGGTAAAAGAAATGTTGTAAAAGATACAAAGAAAGCTATGCACATTGCGCTTCAAGCTGCGCGACATCACATAAAAGCAGCAGGTGGAAAACGAAAAATTCGAACACCTCGCATAATTCCGATACCGAAAGTTGGAGGAATTCTACCTTTAATACCTATTTTTGCCGGCTTATCTGCATTGGGTGCTTTAGCTGGAGGCGCATCGGGTATTGCTAAAGCAGTGAATCTTGTGAAAACGAGCCGACAAGGTATAGCTGAAGCAAATCGCCACAACAGACATATGGAGGCGATCGCCATGGGAAAAAGCGGTAAAGGGTTGCATTTGAAACCATATCGTAAAGGGTTGGGGCTTTACCTAAAACCGCAAAATTCAAAAAACTATTAGACACCCTGCCCCAGAGAGCTCTAACCGACATTGATCTCAGATATTATGCTAAGAGGATGAAGATACCTTATTTTCGAGGTGTATTTATGCGAAATATTCTTCCAAATTCAGGCCCGCATTATAATGAAGCCGCAATCATCAATTTAGATCATGTGGACGGTCCTGGGACGCATTGGGTGGCATATAAGAAACGTGGTGGTTTAGTCACATATTTTGATAGTTTTGGTGATTTGCCCCCACCCATAGAATTAGTTCGATATTTCCACACCGGTTCAAAGAAAATTGATAAAATCTGCTATAATTACAAGCGTCAGCAAAAATTTAATACAGTGTGGTGTGGACATTTGTGCTTAAAGTTTCTATCTTCAAGAACGAAAAAGTGACACTATGGAGCAAACATCTATCACACCAGCTATTGACAGAGAAAACATTAAAAGAATGGGACATTCACTAATTGCATTTTCTAGACTTCGCAGTCTGAGGAAAATGAGCAAATATCAACTTGCAGATATGCCGAAGGAAGTTATGATTGCATGCGCATCAAACGAAATTGCGTTAGTATGGGATAAGTTACCAACACACCTTCAAAATGATATTGACATATTAAAATATCAGTATTGTCAAGATCATTTCTCTGATGATGGTCAAACCACTATTGTTGATGAAAATGACGGTCCACCACCTCGAAGAATATTTTGCTGCTACTGTAAATTAAATGACATAAACGTCTCAAACAATAATGAGATAAACATGTCACCATCACCAGCAAAGAAGAGAAGATTACAACACCGCTGTTGCAACACACAATAAAGCAACAGAACACGCTCTAAATAAATCAGTCATGTCGCACACCTTCACAGTAACGAGCCGCTCAAGCGTGCTTAGTACAGACTTTTATCCACCCATTCAACTAGATACAGCCAGTCGTTATGGGTTAGGTTTAATAGGGTTCTACTCTTACAATTCTATATTTAATGTGGATGAAAGTAATAACAATTTTTGCTATAAAATTAATGCGAAGGCTGCATCCACAACAAATATTCACATACCTCTAGGAGCTTATGAAATTAATGAAATCTATCGAGCAATATTGAAAGCTATGAATGTTGATGAAAAAGATTTCGAAAAAACACTCTCGATACGGGCAAACAACAACACATTAAAATGTCAGATTTGGTCAAAGTATGAAATAGACTTTACGCAACCAAACTCGATTGGTAGCCTACTAGGATTTGAAGCAATACGTTTATATCCAAATAGAGTTTACGAATCAACACTTCCAGTTGATATTATGAAAGTAAGAATGATACGTATAGATTGCAACATTATTTCTGGAGCATATTTGAATACCGATGAATCACACACAATCTTTGAGTTTGACATTGATGTAGAACCAGGTTACAAACTTACCAGGGAGCCTGCTAATATCATATATTTACCTGTTAGACCTGAAGGACGTCAGTTTATCGATAACATTACTCTAAGCATATTGGATGACAACGGTGATTTAATCGATTTTCGAGGAGAAAAAATTATTGTAAAGTTAGAATTGAAGAAGTTTTAACATCACAACCACTCAAATGGGTTTCAGATATAATAATCGACAGCGACAGGTAAACCACCAATATAATATACTCGATAATAATATCGATAAAAAGAAGAACGCATGTGGAAGTAGATTCATTCAACGTGCACACCTTAAACAGTTAAGACATAGATTGTCAGCCGGAGATCGTAACTTTCTCAAATCTATTGGATTGAAATTGAGAAAAAATTAAAAATAACGATGGTGGTTATTGCAACTAGCGATAAACTTGAAGTGTTTGACGAGCCAGTATTTGACCATTCACTAATTAGTCTACACGAACATACATATAAACCTTATGGCTCGCCATATTACAGAAATTCGGATGAAATACGAATTCCAATTAATTTTCAAGATCTGATACTTGACATCGCAGAAAGTTACATATACATAGAAGGAAAATTTACACCTAGCGATGCTACTAAACAATGTTATCTATCCAATAATGCACTAGCATTTCTATTTGAAGAAATACGTCTAGAGATGGGTGGTGAACAAGTGGCTGTAGTTCGAAAACCAGGTATTACTACCACGATGAAAAGTATGGTTTCATATGGTCAAACACACGCACGCTTGCTAGTAACTTCAGGTTGGGGTCTAACTCAAAAAAAGCAAGATATTTTAGACACTGTCAGTCACGTGTTTAGTGGTAAACTCCCCCTTAAATACCTTATGGGTTTTGCTGAAGATTACACTAAAGGTATTTTGAATACAAAGCAGGAGCTAATTTTAATAATAGCTCGCACATTTAAAGACTCATACATAGGGGAGGTGGATGCTGAATTGGAAATTAACAAGATTGAATGGAAGATAAGACATATTGTACCTGAAGATCGTCAAAAGCTTAAACTATTGAATCGAATTAATAAGAGTGCTTACAATGCTAAAGTTAAAATGGCATACCGCATGTGGGATCTTTATGAGTTACCTAGTTTGCGTGATACAGCCTCAGATATATGGGCTGTTAAAACCACTAGCAGTCTCGAGAGGCCACGCTATATCATTATAGGTTTTCAAAACAATAATTATTCCAATGACAGAACAAAGAATATCACACAGTTTATACATGCAGATATTAACAATATTCGTCTATATTTAAACTCTGAAGTGTTCCCATATGAACGTTGGAATTTAGATTTCGATAAGAAATTGGATTCTGCCGCTTATTATGCCTACGAAAGCTTCCAGCGTAGTTATTATGACAAAGATATGGGTGAACCGATGATGGATCTTGGAGAATTCAGAAAAAAATCCGCTGTTTGTCCTTGATTGCTCACACCAACCGGATGCCATGAAATCATCAACTGTTGACATAAAAATAGAATTTGAAACCAGGAAAACAAAGTTTCCAGAACAAACTCGAGTATATGCCCTTATACTGCATGATGCATACTTAAGTTACAGCGCCTTAGATGGTTCTGTTCAAAATGGTTTTGTTGGCTCCAAGTAAAACATCTCCTTGATCACAATGTTCTACTAAATGATCAATTTCTTAATAAATGTATTGTATATTTAAATATAAAATTATTGTATTAATATGTTTATTTAATGCTTAATTGTAATAATTATTTTGTAATTTGAGCAAATATGTAATAAAAAAATATATGTAATCTATAAACAAGTGTTTTATTTATTTGATTTTAACCTGCAACTAGAGAAAATAAAAAAACATACACACATATTTCATTTTTTTATTATAAATATTTTCTAATAATACATTTGCAGTGAAAATAAGAATATACACAATGTTTTATTATAAACACATTCTAATGATACATTTCAGTGAAAATAAGAATATACACAATGTTTTATTATAAACACATTCTAATAATACATTTCAGTGAAAATATGAATATATGCAAATTAATTGACTGTGTTTTCATCATCTTCAGATTGTTCTTCTAGATTGTATTTTTCAATAATTTCCTTTGGCAAATAATTGTCTATTTCATACAGATAACGTTTCAAATCCAATTGAACCATTTCTTCACAAAATTCATCTAAATTTAAAATGCCTCTAATATATTTTTTACATGTGTTTGCACCCAAGTTGTATTTTTCAGAATCATCCATAAGACGTTGAACTTCATCATTATCGAAACAATAGTTTAGATCATAATTTGCGGCATGTAGCGATTCCATACTTAGATCGCTTAACTGAGAACACAACCTTTGAATAGATGTACCAATATTTTCTGCTTTTACCCATCCTTCAGCTGAATAACACATCCACATATTTGCTACTTGTCTGGAAATTAAATAATTAGATGTAAAAATTTTGATTTTAAATAAAATATTATTAAATGACTTACATGGATGCTATTACCGTAGAATTGTTAAAGTAAATTTTGACTTATTTGGCTGATATGAGCTAATGAGTGATCTAATAGCATTATGTTTTATGATAAACTTTCTTTCACTCTATTCTAATTACTAACTAGTTACTACTTTAAAATAATCCTAAATGATGATAAATTTATTTATTTTCTTTGTTACGAAATAACAAAAATTATTCAAAAATAGAGAATTTTAATAAAGAACTCGATTTTGCACCTGGATAAATGGGAGTGCGCTCACCTAAATAAGTCAAAGTGTATCTGTCTTTTACTGAATTTATTTTATCAATAATATCAGGCTTTAAAACCTCTGCAACTCTTTTTGGCAAAAATGATTTAAACGGTGTAATTGTACTCTCATCAAACAAATTTACCAGGAGCGATTTTCCAAACCGCGTAGTGACCTGAGATATGTTTTTTATTAGGTAAGCCTTATTTATAATTAATGAAGAAATCGGTCTCTGTTCCACAATCTGATAAGTATCTTGATTGATAAGTTCATTAATTGCTAATAAATCAATATCAGAAATTGCAGCCATGTCTAATTAAACAGTTTTGTATAAAGTGAAAGAATTGCAACAAAATATATAATAATGCTCACTTAGAAATATTCAGATCACAACACTATGCTCACAAAACCTATTAACTGTAGACGATTCGAAACAAATATGATTTTACATCGCAACTTCGTCTCCATTTATTACAAACACATAGTTACGTCACGAAACCCCACCATTCACGAATACACACATATTTTTTCTTATCCTTCAAATCCACATGTTAAGAGTGGTAGCATGAGACGCTGCGACCTTAATACGTGTACGATCGAGGTCGGAGGAATAGAAAACAACGACCTTGACAAAAGCGCGCGTACACGTGTGTCATAGACATTCAATCCGCGGCGCAAAGACCTTGAAACATATGCCCGTATACGTATGTGATCAAGGTCGGAGGAGTCGGCCGGTATATATCAAAAAAACAAAAAAAAAAAAAAAAAAAAAAAAAAAAAAAAAAAAAAAAAAAAAATTTTTTTTTTGTGCCCCCCGCGCCGCGCGCCCCCCTGTTCCTCCCGCCGAAAAAAAAAAAAAAACCCCCAAAAAAAAACCAATATTTAAAAAATTTTTTTTTTTGGCGAAAATTACGGATGACAAGGGGGTGAGAAATTTATAATAAATAACCCTGTAAACCACTGCCTCGCCCTCTTTCTATCTCCAAATACAACGAGAATATTAACAAATTATCTTTCTATCAGGTGTACCATTTTCACCAAACTGAATTAAAATCGATCAACTTTGAAACCGAAATTTAAAATGAGACGTCAAAGAGGCGACAAAAAAGGATAGGTTTCATTTTACCACAACCCAGTTAAAAAAAACAAAAGAAACCACTGATTCACATAGCCAACTATCAATTTCGCTAAACAGCTATTCCTTTCAATTTTGTTTGAATAAGATATGTTAATTGTTATCATAACTGGATGATATGTTTTGCTGTTGCTGCAAAATTATAAAAAATATTGCTATTTCTCGAAAATTTACATCAGGAAATTTTATCCTGTGGCATGCAAAAAATATGCTGATTTCTAAAAACGTTTGGTTATTATTTGTAAAAAATAAGATTGGTTTGTCATAGCAACAAGACTATATCTGGAAAAAATTTTGAGTGCAAAAAAATAAATAAAAACTTTTTTCTACAACCGAGTGAAAAGTGCAACTTTGCGCTTCCAAAAAGAAAGCGCAAAGTTGCACTTTTCCGAGGAGCAAGCGTTTTTTTACTTTGTCGCTCGCCGAGCGACAAAGTAAACGCCTAGTTACCATGGAAATCAAGAAACAACTGAGCCAAGAAACTTTTTAGAGTTAAAAGGGTACAACCTAAATAAACTCACATTACAATTCCTTTTAACAGGCCTATTTTATAGGAATCTTCGTTTTTATACTAAACTATCATCTGCATAAACTCGGCCTAACGGAAACAACGCCGAGTGCCGTTTATGCCTGGAGGAATCATAAGAAGGCAGACCAATCATCTTATGCACCTGTCCCGCTGTGGAGAGGATCCGATTATCAATATTTGGCAAAGGGCAACTGTTGCCAGAGCATCTGGACAACATTCTCAACCATAATAAATTATCAATTTGATTAAGAGACTGAACTTATTTGGTGAAATATAATTAGGCCTGAGCCACCAATAGGCTCCTGCTCATGGCTGCAGTGGAGTGTCTACTGAGACCCACTCACAACAAACCTAACCTAACCTACCATGGAAATCATAATAAAGAAACGTCTGGTGTATCTGCGACTTTTGATACAAAACTAAGCATTGAGGGTATTTGACAAATATATGTTTTCTAGTAAATAATTCAAAGAAGAAGCATAAAATACATTCAAATATACATAAATCACAATTACCACAATTTACCAACTTGAAGTTACACAAAGTAATCAAAAAATAGCTATTTTTATAGTAATCTATCGGTGTCGTTTGAAGCTTTCATTATAGTAAAAGTCGTAGAAATTTATATTCAGTAAATAATTCGCAGTATCTATAAATCACACTGGTGCCCAAATTATTGCGTTAAATAAAATGTAAACTACCAACTTTCGTTACGGAAAACAGTTCCAAAATTGGTTGGTAGTAACTAATCTTTTATTTTTTAACAATTTTGTGCTACTAAAGTTTTGGTAAAAAAAAAAAAAAAAAAAAAACAAAAGAAATAGCTATTTTTACCAATTCAATGAACTATAAAGCTTTCGCATAGCACAGACGAATATTACGTTTTGGACATAGGAGGCCATGCTTGCTGCTGCTGTTAGCAAAAATAAACAAATAATTATTTGATGTGTCAAAACGTTCTTAAAATAGCTATTTGTGTCAAATAAATTTATTCTTATAATTATCAGATAATGGAAAGTTTTTGGAAAGTATAATTTATGTGATACTTGTAAAGAATTGTGCCATGTTCAAATACGCCATTCCGGTTTAATATACTTAACTGCCCTAATTGAAAACTGCAACCAAGACATGTCAAAGAATGGTTTGTTTAAGAAAATTCAAAGAAGTCTACTACAAATGTCGACCAAATATAATTATTTTCCCAGAAGAAGACTGAATACAATCGTTTCAAAGTATTACATATATGTCATCAAACACAGACATTTAATACCCTTTAATTCTTCGCCTTGCTTTTCACCACTAAAGAAGGAGGAACTGTTAGAAGAATAAATAGAATAATAGAAGAATAAATAGGTACTAAAGCAATTTTTTGTTTTATTTTGCAGTAAATACCATTTTAACAAACATTTCTACAAAAACATGTGTAGCGCAAATTGATGCTCACGTTTTGAAATCTGAACTGTCATATTTGAGATTATCAATAATTATTAATTTTTACCAAATATTTTTATAAAAACACCGGTTGTAGAAAAATCCTGTGTGTAATTCGAGCGCAGTGACATTGCCGTTCTCGCGAGATAGCCGCGCTCCGCTACGCGTCGCGCATCAAACTTCTCGCTCAGAGCGACAATATATCACTTTGCGCTCTTAATACACAAATAGCTATTATGTAAAAAAATTTTTCATTTGCGAAATATTTAAAAGGACAATGAGTTTTTCCGGAATACGAATTTTTTGAAATTTGACCCATTAATTGCCTTTTGCTTTAATGATATTATTATAGCCCATCACTGAGCAAGAAATGGAGCTGAATGATTTAAAAACATATTGTTTATTGCGAGTTTATAAAACCCTATATTATGAGAATTTCCAAATTTTAATATCTTATAAACAATGATATTATTATATTACCAATGCTTACATAACGAATTACCCTTTATATCACGTACACAAAAAAATTAATGGTTAAATTTATAAACATTTTTTTTAATTCATCATAATTTTAACTCATTCAATATTTTGTAAACAAAATTCAAAAAATCTAACTGACAGATGTCAGATGGTGTATAAATAAGTAAATAAATAAATAATGATGAAGGTACCTAACTAAGCACTCTAGACAGCAGCGTCTAACAGTACAAAGACCACTTACAAGATGGGAAAATGTTTTTTAATGTTTTATCACAACATTTAAAAAGGAGTTTGGAGAACGAAAATAATATTAATGTAACTTTTTACAATGAAAAATCATTAGGTCCTTTATTCAATAAAAATAAAGATAAAATTCCACTTGAATTAAAAATATGGCAGGAATTAGAACGAAAAAATTGGTACATCCGAAGAGACAACCTAGGTCTCCATCTAAAATTAATACATACCGAATTACTATTCAAGTAAAACTACTTTAATACTTAGACCGCCAAATTAGAGAAGAGATTCAAGAAATAGTTCATTCACATCATCATAGTCAGTACAGGAAACTCCAAAACTTAATTAAAAGTAAGACAAACCAAACTAGCAATTTTAATAATCTCACAAACAATTCTTATGTTTCTACATTTACATTTTACCCTAGAGTAGTCAATCTAACAAATGTCAACTTTAATTCTGATGAAATAAGCCTATTAGAAAAAGGTTTAACATATTCTCCTAATGTATATAACAAACAAGATATAGAGTTATTGTCGATACAGAATTAGCATTAAACTCATTAACTAATACCGAAATTGAAGACAGATTTAGTATCGCTAATTTATTTAATAACATAGAAATTTGTAAAAATAACAGAAACGAAATAGCAACTATGAAAAATATAAAAACTATAATTCAACAAAATAATTTAATTCTTTGTAAAGCAGACAAAGGCAACACAACAATTTTAACCGAAAATGAATATAACACAATAAACCTACATGAATGCCCCATCCTATAAATTTTGCAAAGAATTAAATAATTTACTACCTGCCTTCATAAATTTTGAATCGAGATATTCAATCAAAAATTCCTTTCAGTTCATAGAAAAAGTTAAAAACCTAAAAATTCCTAGAAATGCGAAATTAGTATCTTTTGATGTGAAAAGTCTTTTTACTTCAATTCCACTACAAACTTTATTTAATATAATAGACCAACTTATAAATAATTCAGATATAGGCGTAGAAAAGAAAAAAGAGTTAAATATCATTATTAAAAATTGCACCAACCAAAATTATTTTAAATTCAACGGAGAAATTTATAAGTTGTTAGATGGATTACCGATGGGATCACCAATCTCTCCTTTATTAGCCCAAATTTTCATGTCAGATTTTGAAAATAAATTATTCAACACCAAAAACATTTTAATAGAAAATGTGTTCTTTTGGATACGCTATGTAGATGATGTATTTTGCATTTGGAAAGGTACGGGAAGACAGTTAAAACAATTTCTAAATTTACTTAACTCCTTTAATGAAAAAATTCAGTTCACGTTAGAAAAAGGAAATGAAAATGGTTTAATCTTTTTAGACGTCAACATAAAAAATCATAATTGCTGTTTAGAATTCGATATCTACCGTAAACCTACCTGTACAGATACAGTAATACACAATAGTTCTAACCAGTTTTTCCAAATAAAAATGTCATCGTTTCATAGTTTTGTTCACCGTCTGCTAACCTTTGCTTTAAGTCCAATCAATTTTGAAAAAGAAATCAACACATTAAAACAAATAGCAAGGAATAATGGATACAAAGAAAGTATCATAGATAATTTAATAAAAACAAAACAAAAGAAAAATATGTATAAGGAGTTTTATGCTGGTTTTGTACAAGACGCCAATATCATCCATAAATGTATTAATTATAGACCTGGAATTAGTGATAAAGTCAGCAATAAATTAAGTAAATTAGGTTGCAAAACAATATAATGAAAATAACCTAGGAAAAAATGTTAATAAACAATAAGGATAAAACAGAAAAACTACAAAAGACAGGAGTGTATGAACTAAAATGTAGTGATTGCGACGCTATATACACTGGCCAGACTGGACGTAACATAAAAAAAGCGACTTGAAGAGCATAAAAAGTCTATTGTAAACAACGTATATAGCACCGGCATGTCAACACACTGTATAGAAAACAATCACTTTATAAATATGGATAATGTAGAATTACTTCATTCCGAAATGAAAAGCAAAACATTAGACTTACTAGAAATATTAGAAATTAAGAAAGCTTCCAAAAATAAAAAAACGATTACAAATGAACAACAAATATTCGCAGGTCACCACATTTTAGATAAAGTAATTTAACTTTTCTAAAAAAATGCCAAATCTTCCAAACCATTTTTATTAGTATAAGTTGCCAGATGTAACATTCAATATATAAGCAAGGAACACAAATTATAATTTAGTACCTCTCATTTGTACTCTTGAAAAGGGCCTAAAAAGCCGAAACACGTGTAGAGTGTAAATACAATTTTGAAACATTTAAAAGCAAATTTTCTTTGTTTATTTAAAATATTTAATAATGTTTCGCAAGGAGTCAACCGCAGAATCAGTACAATGTAAAAAAAAAAAAAAAAATAAAAAAGTAGTGTTGTATATCAAATTCTGTGTGAATGCAGTAAACAATATATTGGCCAAACTAAACTATGGTTAAGTTCGAAAATAAAAAAAACCATAAATACGATATTAAAAACAAAAAAAATCAACAGCTATATCTAACCATGTAATAGAACAAAACTGTAAATTTAACTCTGAAGAAACAAAAATATTAGATACTGAACAGAATTTAGACAAGATACTTTTACTAGAAATGATGCATATAAATTGTAACAAAAATTGTGTTAATGTAAGACCAGATGTAGATAATTTAAGTACAATTTATAAATCATTAAATAAGTTTAATTTTTAAATAAAGTCAAGTTAGAAATTTGACATACTCATCGTCTTCTAATTTGTATGATAATGGCATTAATTAATAGAGGAAGAAGAATAGGAACAACCTCAGCCTAACTATGCTCTAATATGAAATATGAGTTAGGATAAAAATGAATGTCACAAAATTATCAAAAAGAAGAAGAATTTAACCTATATCAGAATAGTAATTGTTCACGTAGATATTAAAATCAAATTTGTATTAATTATTACATTGTTATTTTTTAATGTTGTATGTGTCAATTATTGTTGTTTTGACTTTGAATGTGTATATTTGTTATTTATTTATGACTAATCTAATTAAAATAGGAAATAATAGGTTTTATTATTAGATTGGTATGTGTTTCTTAGTATCTTGTGAATCCGTTGGTCACACTATTAATAAAATACAGATTCTGAGGAAGGCGGGTTATACTGCAGAAACCGGTCAATCTAAGTAAAGAACAGTAGTTTTATTTGTCCTACTACCCACTAATAGTTTCATAAAATAAACAAATTACAGGACACAGATTAATATTAAAGATATTTCTGTTACACCATTTTATAAACGATAAGTATCTATTTATTACAAAGTATCAATTATAGTGTCCCCTTATTATCAATTATAATTATTGTTTAAATAAAGTTTTACATACGAGCAATGAGTAATGGAAAGCATAGAAGTAACGTTCTTAACCCCAATCAACAAAAATAACCGAAAGTAATCTAGAAAGGCGCGCAACTTCAAATATTTAAAAGGAGCGGGAAAACCCTTTAACAACACAAAAGGCACGTGGCACATGTCCTTTAAATTCACCTGTCACGTGACACCTGATGCACCGATCAATTTAAACCGTTAACACTATGCGCTTCCTTTCACATGTGTGGAATTCCAACATATGGGCCATCCAGTAGGTTTAAAGGTCTAGGACCTTGCAATACAGGCAAGTAGGTAGTTCTTGAACAGTTTCTTTTTTTTAATTTTTATTACATTTATACCCAGCATGATACTGTAACATTCTATTACTACAAAATTTAAATCTAAAATGATTGTTTCCGGTTCTCCTTTATTATTGTAATAAGATTATTAATTAAATTACGACCGGTAATTACCCTTTCTCGTTGATTGAATGTTGTTTTAAAATCAACATACAAGGTATCTAAAATAATAACATAATTTATATACATCTATATTCAACTTGGGAAATTTGCTATATCTGCATAAATAGGTACGATACAAAATGTTGAAAAGGAAAAAAGTTGGATAATTTGAATATACAATACAATACAATGCGTTTATGGAAAAAGAAACATGCAGTACAAGTACAAACATGAGATTTTTTCCAAAAGAAGGTGTATCAAAAGATGTTGCTTCAAAACACTTCCCATGTATGTACAAAAATATACATTTATAATATATCAGCATGAAATGAAAACAAACAAAAAAATCCTTTTTAATTTAAAACATTAATACATGATCAGTTTTTTGTAAGAGGGAATAAAAATTTTACTTTCAATTTGTCTAAGATCTCTGTTGTGAATTACAGTGCGGCATTGTACTTTATTAAACAAATAATTTGGTTTTCCTATTCTCAAAACGGTTAAAACAAATCCCACAAAGTGTATGTATGAATGAATGAATGATTGAATATATGCTTTATTGTCTAAGAAATACATTCTTATTGACAAAGCTACTAGTGTATATTGTTACAATACATGGTCAAAATAAGGTATACAATATAGATCAAATAATAAAATACAAATATAAAACAAACAACAAACAAAATATATCGACATACAATAATATACACATATTTATGGACCTAACTATACAAGCATGTACTAATACAGTTGACAAACAACGAAAATTTAATAAATATCAGGTACATAGTCTTAAATTAGTAAATATAACAGTGAAAGATAGAGAAAATAACAATGAAAAAAAAACATACTAGAACAGTTTATAGAGAGCCATTATAATATTCAAATAAACTATAATAAGCCTTCTCAATCAATTTCACCTTAACTGCCTCTCTAAATTTCTTTAATTGAGTCATATTTCCAAGAAACAGTGGTATGTGATTGTATATTTGTTTACTTTCATAGATTAATGAGTGCTTCGTTGCAGTTGTTCTGGGGATGGCTAAGGGAAGAAGTAAACTCAATGTCTGCCTCGTATTATATGAGGCTGAGAATCCGAGTTTACCCAATTCAACATTTTTTATGTATTAGACATACTGTCTCTAAGATAAAGATACATATTACGGTTAATATTTTATTACTGATAAAAAGAGGTTTACAGGAATCTCTTGAATTCACTTTGCATACATATCATAGTGCCCTTTTTTGTAACACAAATATACTGCTTAGCAATTTTTGACTACACAATCCCCAGAAAGGTATTCCATATCTTATTTGTAATTCAATTAAAGAATAGTATACCGTTTTTGCTATATTATGACCCAATTCGTTTGAAACAATTCTCACTGCATAACAACCAGAAGCTAACTTTTTTTCCTAGATTAGTTACATGCTGTACAAATTTTAATTTATCGTCAATATATAGCCCAAGGAATTTTGTTTGTGATTTATTATCAATAAAATGATTATCTACTATAAGATCATCATAACTAAACTTAAAAGTGACTATATTAGTTTTACTTATATTAAATGTAAGTAGGTTAGAATCTCGCCATTCTTTGACCTTATATAGGTCCGACTTTATGGTCTCCTTCAGACTATTAACATTTTTTCTATGCCAGAGAATCGTAGTATCGTCAGCAAAAAGAGTAAAATTACCAAGAATGCTTATAGTCGCTAAATCGTTGATATATAACAGAAACAAAATCGGACCTAGCACAGATCCTTGAGGCACACCACAGTCAATACCTGATACGTCTGATATCTCGTCTTCAATTTTTACTACCTGACCACGCTGGGAAAGGTAAGATTTAAACCAACTAAGTGTCATACCTTTAAAACCGTAACACCTAAGTTTCTGGAGCAGTATTTCATGATTAACGCAATCAAAGGCTTTTGAAAAAATCACAAATCACTGCACCAACAGCTTCGCCCTCATTTAACTTCAGATACGTTTTTTCTAAAAATGCAAAAATGGCATCAGCAGTGTTTTCTGACTTTTGAAATCAGAACTGAATCTTATTTAAAATATTATGTTTATCTAAGAAATCTAGCATTCTCTTTTTTTACTAATCTTTCAATTATTTTAGACAATGTTGAGAGCAACGAAATAGGTCTAAAATTTGATGGATCTTCTAGATCTCCACCTTTATAAAGTGGAATGATAATTGCTCTTTTTAGGCCAGGTATAAATCTCCTTTCGCACATATTCAGTAAACTGAGGGCACAGGGGTGTGGAATAATATGACCATATTGGGGCACAGTTGTAAAATATCGCACACATCAGTTTTCAACTTTTTGTATTCAGTATTTGTCATCCTGCGAAAGTCAGGGACCGTATACAATGTTTACATAGTTTAATTACCATATTTTCAGAAAGCAGTAATTTAGTATTTGTGTCGAGATATTTTTTAAATAAATGTAACTGTTTTTAACAATAAAAAAGATTTTTTTGCAAATAGTATTTACGTGGTTTGAAAAGCTTAGTATTATATTTTTGGGGAATTTATCAATGCGAACAGGAACATTTTCAAATTGTCTTAAATTTTCTAAAATAGTTGAATGTACTGATTGAGCAAAATTCAATTTTGGGATCCTACATTAAACAACAAGTGCGAGGAAGACGATACAATGCCGGCAATTGCAAACATAAAATAAGGACAAGAACGACCACGCCCTCGGCCAATTGAGAAATGTGTGGGTCGGAACCATTTCTATCCTTGTCCCATACCTGCAATTGTCGACATTGTGGTGTCTTCCTCGCGTTCACCGGTAAAGGCAAGATACCAAAATAAAAATATGCTCAATCTGTGGATATTTGGTAAGATTACTAATCTTCATCAGTAAATATAAAATAATCACGGCAAACCAACACGGCTTCCTAGTCAGAAGATCAACCAGCACAACAGCGGTGCAATCTTTCTATGAATGAATTATTGAGTATATTCAGGCAGGGGAGTGTCCTGTCGAGATATTCTGTAATCTCAGCGGGTCGTTGCATTTGACTGCATCAATCACAACATATTATTAGAAAAACTGTGTTCCTTAGGGATTCTTGGGGTAGAAGTATACAGGATCTGTTCATTTTTAATGGAGCGGAGTCATTATATTAGTACGAACTACTCAAGTAACGGTACTATCAGTAGGGTTAGTTCGTAATATACATGGGAGTTCCACAGGGTTTACTTTTGGGCGCGGTTCTTCTTTATACGAACTATCTAGACAGTTCGACGTTTCATGCCCATTTTGCTATGTATGCAGATGATAAATTTATGCTTCTGTCTGATAAATCAAATAGAGTATTAGAAACTAAATATTGTCACGACCATCCTATTGGTGATCATGACATGGGGTTGCTTGGCGTGCGAATGGGTATTGAGAGCCCCAAAAAAATAATATAAAAAATAATGAAAACAAGAATTAATTAAAATATAATTACTGAAATTAATAAATGGAATATCAACACCACAGTTAATTATACAAAAAACAATAAAATAATAAAAATGGATAAATTACCAAGAATACATGTTCAGGAGATTTGTCTATACCAATCTTCTTTAATTGAATGATCCCTACCCATTCTTCTTTGGGCTTATTTATATTCTTAATAGATGCTCAATCAGCAATTTCCCTATTGAGTTTGACTTCCTTTTTTTTTATATGCCGTGGCATTTAGAAAAAGTTAAAAATAGTCCTTGTTTTTAAGTATAAATGAAAGGTAAGCATCACACGAACATTTTTTTCGCCAGCCAGAGACTGACTAAATTTGAAAAAAAAAATGCGCACAATGATCTTGTTATACCCTTAGTATTATTTTAATATCCCCGCCAGCCAGAGGCTGACTAATTTGAGAGGAAAAAAAATTAACTAATTAAAAAAAAAAGAATGGGATCTTACTTAGAAGAAAAACTCTTACTGACACATTGCCCCGCCAGCCGGAGGCTGACTAGTGTGAAAGAAAATGTGACAAGGCAATATAATAATGGTTTGGACCTTATGAGTAACTGGTATTTCTATCAATCGCTTTATTTTAATGTAAATGAAACTCAGCTTCTTATATTTCGCAACTACTTATTAGGTTATATTATATGCTTGCAATTAGATTCTAGACATGGAATTTATTTTTGGGATGGTTCTACCTCTGAGGTACTTATTGCGCAAAAGCTCATTTTAAAATGTATGTACGGTATATTAAACACCCAAAATGTGGATGTTTTTTTATTTTTAAAAAGTTTTAACACTTATAGGGATTTATATTTGTTAATTATTTGTCTCTGTAAGCAGAAACTAATAATATTCAGATTTTAATACAAGGCAAAACAAGGATTTTCACTTACCTTTATATAAATATAAAATTTCTTATTATTCTTCTGTATATCGAGACGTTAGTGTATTTAATCGTTACCTTGCTATATAAAAGAATCAAGCACTGTACTTATTAAAGAGGATTTAAAATATTTCTAAATAGACAACTGCTATTATTGTCTTAGTGAGTTTTTTAATTCAAACCCTAGCCTCTAAGTTAGTATGATAAGACGTTTCCATACATTTGTACAAATCTGTCAAAAAAAAAACATTAAAGCAAGAATGATGATTGTTGTTGTTGCTGGCACGCAATCGAGGCGGAGTTTCACTTAAATTCTGTGATACTTCAGAACCGCACTTAATTCTGTTACCGAATCATTCTAGCAGTGCTGATATATTGTAAGTATAATATTATAAGATAAATAATAACTATTTATTACCTGTTTATTTGCTAACGTGTTTTTGAAAATATTTTAAGAAGGTTATCGTGTTGAAGTGAGTTGTGTAATAGTGTAAAATGAGTTATAATTATTTTCATATCTGTTTATTTGCTGGTGTGTTTTTGAAAATGATTTAAGAATGTTATTATATTGCAGTGAGATGTATAATAGTATAACATAAGTAATAATTATTTTTTCTCTGTTTATTTGCTGGTGTGTTTTTGAAAATAATTTAAGAAGGTACTTGATGTAAAAATGATTCGACCGTGGGAGACCTCTACATCTGCATCTTATTGTGTCTGTGAAAATGAAAGTGATAGTGATTACAGTGATAAAGAAAATCAAAGTTAATTATTGTCTTCAGTAAGAAAAAATCAGTTACATTTGAACGAGCAAGAAACTAATTTGCCTTATTGTTTAAAATAATCTTTTGAAGGGACGAGTTAATGACTCACAATTTGTATGATTTGGATGTACTAGGTGAAACAGCATCTCTGACTTACGTTTCCCGTCCCACAATACACAAACTGGTGAAAGAAGGTGCCCTCCCAAGAAAACGAAAATCCGACGCCGGGTCAAACGAAAACTCTGGCCCTTAGCAAAACTTTTAAGAACTTTGGTTTACGACGCGTATCAGAAAAATGAAATCCCAACTATGGACGTGGGAGAAAGAAAATTAAATGAAATAGATTATCATCTAAAATATACCAAAAGAACTTTAGGAACTTGGCTGAGAAAAATTGGATTTAAATATCAAACTATTAATAAACGCATGGCGATTATGGAAAGTAGACGAATCGTGGATTGGCGAAATTCATATCTAGAAGAGATAAAAGAACTCAGACGGGAAAACAGACCAATTTATTATCTAAATTAAACTTGGTATGATACTCACGACACCATAAAAAAAGGATGGACTGATGGATCTAGGAAATAACCCAATCTGATTGCCCTCTAATAAAGGGACTCGGTTGACTATATATCAGTTCTGTATCAGTTGATGGATGGGTTGATAATGCATTGAAACTGTGCGGAAAAAACATGGAAGCCTGTAACGTGGATTACCACAAGAACATGGAGGGAGAAATATTTGAGGAATGGTTTGAAAATATACTAATTCCAAAATTAAAATCGAATAGCATTATTGCTCTTGACAATGCGAAATACCATTCGACACATCTGTATAAAATTCCTAACAAAAGTTCTACTAAGCTGGAGTTACAAATTTTTTTAATGGAATATGATCTCTATTATGAGGAAAATTATAATATAGCACAACTGTTGGAAGTCCTGCAAATGAAAAATTATGAGAAGTATATTATAGACAATGTAGCGGAGAGATATGGCCACAAAGTGTTGAGATTACCGCCATACTTCTGTATTTTCAATCCGATTGAATTAATTTGGTGTAAATTGAAGAAAAACGTCAGAAAAGGAAATATTTTTCCGAAATTCGATAAAAAAAGTCGTTGAGTTAATTCAAAATGAAGGATCGAAAATTATCAAGGAAGATTGGGAAAAAAGAATTAGGAAAGTAATTAGAATTGAGGATGATTATTTCAGTTTTGGGTCCCTTGTTGTTTCTTTTATTTATTAGTGACCTTCCTCAATTTGTTAATCAATGCAAAATTGTTATGTTTGCTGATGATACGTCTATGTCACTATAAGCAACTGACCCCATTATGTTGAATGAGACTCTTGCTATAATTATAAGTGACTTTCAAACTTGGTGCCATAAAAATATGCTTATGCTAAACACTGACAAGACTAAATGTTTACATTTTTCGGCCAGAAAATCTATACCCCCGAATATTTTGCTTGATAATGATGTATCATTCTCTGGTAGCACTAAATTCCTGGGTACCCACTTGGACAACAGGCTAAGTTGGGATACTCACATTGATGAACTTTGTAAAAAGATTAGAAAAGCCTACTTTGCCATCAGCCAACTGAGAAATACCGTAGATGGTAAATGCTTATTATATGTCTATTATGCTCTTGCTTATTCCCATCTTTCTTACAATATTATGCTATGGGGTCGATCTGTATATATTAATAGAGTGTTTGTATTGCAAAAAAAGGCTTCTAAGATTAATGAATAATATAAACACCAGGGATTCATGTAAGCCTTACTTTATACGCAACAAAATATTGTCATTACCCTCAATTTACATATATACAACTTTACTGTACATTAAACGTAACCTTAGTCAAGTCCCCATGAATTCTGACTGTCATAATTATGCCACAAGACATGGCCACTTTCTTAGAACGGATAACCATTGCACTGCTCTTTACGAAAAATCACCGCTTTATTCAGGTACTAAATTATTTAATAAACTATCCACGGATATCAAGAGTTGTACCAGTTTTCCTATATTTAAGAATAAGCTAAAAAGCTTTTTAATAGAAAACTGTTTTTATAGCGTCAATGAGTTCCTTTCTTATTAAGCAGCACCTACCTGTTTTAGTATGTCTGTAACTAATGACGTGAATTGTTATACACTATATGTATTGTAGTTTAATTTTTAGTGATCTATATATTTATTTTTTTTGTTTTTTATGTTTATATTTCCACTCTATTTATGTTTGTTATTTCTATGTATGTTTGTTATTTACTTACTGTTGACGACCACATCTATTCGTTGTAATAGCCTAAGTGTTATTAAAGGAATTGAATTGAAAAATTGCCAAATTTTATATAAATAGTGGAAACAAATTTATTATAAATTTGAACGAGGATAGTAGTTCATTTCAAATTGAAGAAGAGGGTGAGAAGGACGAGGATTCAAAGTAAGAAGCAATGAAAGGTGAGGTAAAGTGAAGTGATGTGAAGTGAAGAAGTGAATTTTGTGATATCAACTGCATTATTTAATTCCGTTTTTGTGCTTTCGTGGTTCAGTGCTTGAGAAACTTTTTTTTTAAGTAAACGAGCGAACAATATCCGTAGCGTCTTACCCCGGACGTCCCGTCATAATATCTGTTTCGCAAACTATACATCAAATTTTGTATCGATTAAATT
This sequence comes from Rhamnusium bicolor, assembly GCA_029963845.1. Classification (NCBI taxonomy): domain Eukaryota; kingdom Metazoa; phylum Arthropoda; class Insecta; order Coleoptera; family Cerambycidae; genus Rhamnusium; species Rhamnusium bicolor. Next base: position 13,311 of record JANEYF010001193.1, on the reverse strand, counting down.
TGACTTCATATATTGAAACTGAATACAATAAGTTCTATTCTCCCGGTATAATTTTGCCAAAAACTAGCATTTTTAAAATCAAATGATATATTAATCTCTTCCATACCCTACCAGACTAGATAACATAGATAAAAAAAAATATAACAAAGAAAGTGTAAGACGAATTATCGTTTGGTTTGACACTGTTCCTAAAGCAAAACACATGCTCGTAATTTCTAGTTGTTACTTCGAGATTAAGATTAAAAATCGGATATCCCTAACAGAGTGGAAAAACGGCGTAAAGAATAGCTTGTATGCATCCACCTGTATGTAAACGACTTATCATAAGCAAGTAACATGTGGTGTAGTTTTTGGGCGGGATATTTAATACCATATCACGATATGTTATGATTAAAGTTCCTTAATTAGTGTAGTAATAGCAGCTACGAGGTTTACGACTACTAAATTAACTTGTCCAGAGACGTTAAGAGCTCGCTGTATGACGCTTAACCTGTAATAAACTTAAAAATACATTAATATCAATAATTTTACCTTGTGACGTCAATGAAATTTTATTTTTTAATTTAAGTACGAGTGCATGTTTTTTCCATAAATATACGCAAGTTGCATATTATTACTGCTTAGTGGAGCGGTTTCTAATATAATTTCAGTTCAGAGCGCTAGTTTTTTTATTATTACTTCTTCTTAAAACAACTCAACAGAATTGCAACTGTTCAAAGCTATTATTCTAAAGTCTAAATGCATAAAGCATTATTGATATATTGTTTTCTAAGGAATAATATTTTCCAAAATCTACCTCCTAAATAACAAATTCGCACTATACCAATGCACAATCAATAAAGATAGTACGTAAACAGAAGATTCTGAAAATTGTTACCGAAATTAACATTATTTTTCACGAAGAATTCAAAATACAACATTAAAACATTATAATAAAATTTAGTTCAGCTGTATCCGTCATTTTAAAACGGATATCTCTAATCATAAATCAATTGCTATTTTGCGTCTTTTCTAAAATTTTCGAAATATGAAATATCAATTCACAGTTTTTATCATGCCTCCTAAATAAAGTTAACGGGACAAATTTAAAATCTGAATTCAGGACTTCAAAATAGGAGTTTCCTATGGAGGTATGTCCGGAAACACTTAATTCAAGAGCCCTTCCAAAGATAGAGGCTAAAATTAAGTTTCTATTTTTTTCAAATTTGAAAAAGATAAAAAAAATAAATTTTGGTTGAGATTTTCTGCTAATGGGGATACTTTTAAAGAATATTTTTTTAATCATGTCTTATCAACCCCCATTTTATGTCTTATTCGAAGTTTTTAATGGACCCTAATTGAATCATCTAAAAATATGGTTTGAAAAACTTGATTCATTTTGTTTTTCATCGAATTGGCAGTTTTTTAATAAAAAGAATAAAATAATCTCGATCCACACAAATGTGCCATGCAATTTCCCAAAAAATCGTGTGGATCGAGACCATATTATTTTTTTATTAAAAACTGTCCAGTTTATCCTGAAACCCTGTATTAAAACATTGTTTTTGTTCAATTGAAGATTATTTACGGGCATCACTCTAATAAACAAAAAATTGATAAATAATAATAGATGATAAAAGATTACCAATTTAAAATCGCATTGTATTTATTATATTGATGTGGAGCAGAACTACCCAATATTTAGTTTAATTTTGTTGATTAGTTTAATTTTGTTTTATGTGTGTTCATTGATTTATGCGTGTGTATATGTATGCGTGTGTATATGTGTATATGTATATATATATATATATATATATATATATATATATATATATATATATATATATATATATATATATATATATATATATATATATATATATATATATATATATATATATATATTTGTGTGTGTGTGTGTATGTGTATATATGTGTATATGTGTGTATATGTTGCATGCATGTATGTATATGTGTATGTATGTATGTATGTATGTATGTATGTATGTTTGTATATACACTGGTTTGTCATATATGTGTTTTTATTTATACAGACCTTAATCCTTCGATCTACACACAGAAACCGATCCCGAAAGTTCCATGTCGCAGATTACTGCGGTCAAAATTCTCCGTCAAAATTTTTGAAATTAATATTTTTATCTGTATTAATGTTGAGGACAGGTAAACGCAACCTGTCTCGCCAGCCAGACAGTCCGCATGCCTACCGAGATAGTGAAAGAGAAGAGATATCAGAAAACTGGATTACCTGAAATTCTCGTTTGGGTGATGTTGCTAGCTCTCGTACTATAACGTGCCAATTTCAAAAGATTCATAACAACTGAATGAAGACAAAAGAATGTTTGCAGTTTAATACCTATAAAGTTTACTGTATTTCCCAACCAATAGAAAGTAGAAAAAGCTTTTCCAATTTTTAAAGCAGGCGATATGGCCTGTGTAAACAATTATAGACAAATTTCTCTTCCGTGCAATTTTGCAAAGGTGCTGGAAATTATTTTATACAATCGAATATATTTGTCCACAATGGACATATTATCGCTATATCAGCACAGATCTACTGTTACGAACCTAGTGTCATTCAGTCAAACTGTGTCTAAAGTCATAGACGAACAGTAGATACTTTGTATACAGACTTTACCAAAGCCTTCAACGGCATTGATCATCAGCTACTGCTAGAAAAGTTGGAAAAGTTCGGGTTTAACCTAAACCTACTAAACTTTTTCGATCATACCTAACAGAGAGAAAGCAATTTGTATTTTACAACGGCCATAAATCATCGACATATTTGGCACCATCCGGAGTACCACAAGGCTCCAATCTCGGGCCCTTATAATGTCTGTTATTTATTGATGATATGTGTATTGAACTACAATGCGATTCCCTGATATTTGCAGATGATTTAAAAATTTTCAAGCGCATAAGTTCCGTAAATGATTGTATTAGTCTTCAAAATAACCTCGACGTAGTCAACAATTCGTGTATTCTTAAAAAAGTTAGCATCAATGCCACCAAATATAATGTAGTAACTTACACAGAAAAGATAAATCATATTATCTACAACTACAGAATCAATGATACTGTCCTAGAACGCACAAATACAATCAAAGATTTAGGCATATATTTCGATCCTGAACTCAGCTTTGCCGAACATACGAACATTAATACTAAAGAAGCAATCAAAATGCTAGGCTTTATCATACGAAATTTAAATCATTTACAACAAAAATACGCTGGAACAAGTTCAAAGAAAATTTCTAAAATTTTTATCTTTTTAGAGCTCGGCTGCTCCACGGAAAAACACAGTATGTGTGAAATTAGAAAATGTTCAGGAAGAGCAATTTACTTTAGTTTATTGCCTCTAGGAGACGGGCGGACATATCTTACTTAAACCTTTACAGTTAACTAACATAAATCAGTACTTTTTTTGTCACATTATCAAAAATTACTTATTATTCAATATGTACTATTTTAGGCAGTTACTGTGTTTGAAAATGGGTTTCCATAAAATATGTATTATTATTTTTTTTACACGCAGTATCTCAATTAAAAGAATAGTTTCATAAATTATCATTAAAAGCCCGCATACCGAAATAACTTGGTAAATAACAATTAAATTTTGTTTTCATTGTCCTGACTAATTGCTTTTGGATTTAAAAGATTTGGAAAGACCATATTAACAAAACTATTGAAAAACACAGTAGGTACATGTCCAGAAACTGTGTTTTATGTTGGAATATGTTCTCATTTTCTTTCACAATCCCAATCAAAATCACAGCATTTACACAGTCTTCATAACATACTTACTGTGTTCCTCCTCTGAATAGTTGTATACTGTGTTTTGCATTGTGAAATCTACAAATTTACTGCAGATACTGTGTTACTGTATTCTATATCTCCATATCCTTTGCAGATAGAACAACCGCTATTGGATAAAAAGACGCGGCACAGCACAGTATCTTCACGTGTGAAAATCTCGATTTTTAAAAAAATGTTGGTTACTGTGTTTTTCCTTGGAGCAGCCGAGCTACAGGTAATTATTCCGAGAGAGGAGTAGATAATAGGTATCTACTGGTTAGCTTCAATTTTGAGTCTGGAATTTCGACGAATCTACTCCATGCCAATTTTTCTCCATGAACTACTACATAATAAAATTGATTGTCCTCAAATTCTTTCACAAATTAATCTGCTGATTTCTAGAGCGCATTCTCGACAAATTCTCTTTATTCGAGCCAACAGCAACGTTATATTAAAATCGCCTAACAAATTTAATTTAAAGCTCTTTTCTTGTGTATGTAAAATATTTAGATTCACTAATTTCAAAGCCTAAATATTTTACTTATATTATTAGGTTCTAAAATTAGAGAATCTAAATATTTTACATACAAAAGAAACGAGCTTTAAATAACATTTATTAGAATATTTAGAAATATTCAAATATAATCACAGTGAATCTAATAAACTTCTTAACGACCAGTTGGATCCTATATCATACACCTCTCATTGATGTATTTAAGCTGTAAAGTTTCTGTAATCTGAATTTTTGTTAATAATATTTAAATACCTAGTTATTATTATTAAATGCTTAGATATCCAAATTGAATTTGTAAAATTTCTGTAATCTCATTTGAATTTTAAATACTTAGATAATCCGGACAACTTTATAGGTATAAAACTGCAAAAATTCGTTCAATGTCTTCATTCAGTTGTCATGAATTGTTTGAAAATAGCACGTTGTGTCGAAACTACAGTAACGTTTAGTTACAATAAAAAACAGTGATAAAAAAAAGTAAAGTGCTTTATTATATCATTATGATTGATTATCATAAAGTAACGGCTTCTACCATTCAAATTTAATGCCGTTTATGGTTTCACATTAATCTGTCTGGGAGGTTTTAGCTGAAACATCCTGTATATTACAATGGGAAAAAGTAGTCCAGAATTTCATAATAATTCTTAGCAGATCATTCCTGAAAGCAACTCTAAAAGCAGGATAGTATTTTTAGCACATCTTACATTCGCATAATACTGTATTTGTTGTTAAAAATCCCCTTCAAGTTAACGTTACTGAACAATATGGATTGTTCCATCTTTAAAAAACCTTCAGTCTTTAGCAGAATCATACCGTAAAATAGAATATTCCAAACAAAACACAAAAGTAAAAATATATATATATCAATACAAATGCTATGTAGGTTGCCGCCTAAAAAATTTTGACGAAAGAAATTCCAATTAAAAATAATAATTGTTATTTAAAATGATTTTAACCCACAAATCCAAGAACCTTTTGCGGTTGCCGCCGATGAAAAAATATACCACTAAAATTTATTTTATTTGAATTTCTATTGTAATAATTAACCAAAAAGGTGACAATAGTAATAAGCATTATGTAAAGATCTTTCTCAATGACTGAATTGGAGTTTTTTATGTTCAATATCAGCTTTCTCGATTGACAAACACGTTTCTGGATTTTGTAATTGAAAATGGATAACATAATAAAACAACTTGGTCATTTATTTTTGCTGTTTATTATGTTACTGAAAATAAAAAAATACAAAAATATACAATATCAAAATACTTTGGATATAATATTATATAAACGATTCCATAAAATATGAAATTAAATTTTATAAAAACTGTAAATAGTTACAAATATATACTAATAATATAAATCTCCCAGTGAGATCAGGTTTGTTTGTCTGTGGTTATACTTCACAGACAAAATATGGATATATGTACACAATTTCATATTTTGCCAAATGTTTTAAGGTTCCAATGCTGTGTATAATAAAAATTTATATATAAACCTATCACCGGGCTTACGGCGTTAGTTTGTTTTTAAAATAATAAACCCCTCAACCAAGAACAATATATGGTACCATTTAAACTTACACCAAAAAAAATGACCGTTATTAACTTTGGCATGACAAATACAGTCCAGTAGAATATCTAACGACAACCATATACAAGGTGATCCAGGTGGCTTGTACGCCCTTCTTATTTCAATTACACAAATTTAAAATCGGATACGTTTAACGGCAAAGGTGGCATTTTTAACACGCACTATCCTTCCTTCAAGTGAAATGAATTAAACGGACCCGCCATTTTCAATTTAACGTTGAAAATGTTGGAAAGTAGGCCTTAATAACATTGAAAAAGTTGTTATTAAACTAAATTTTTCATGCAACTTTCTCAACTAAATGAAAATTTCCCAAATTTGAGAAAGGTGGGGATTTTGATTTTACTCGAAAAAAATGTTACTACAAAAAACAGTATTAAAACAATTTCAAATGGCACTCCGTGTTTTTTTTAAACTGAAAGAGGATTTTATTTATTTTTTTAAAATGTCATGTCCATTTACATCGACTAAAAACAAAAACTGTTTATGGAAAATTTAAACATTTCAGTCGTAGAACTAGGTACGCGAGGGATAAAATTTTATGTTGTAAATGGATATCATTTTTACTAATGATGGATGAAATCTTCTCTCACATAAAACCCTAGTGGTGGTGGTGTCACGTAAAAAATTGGTTTAATAGGGCATTTTTCTCAACAGTAATAAAATTTTTAGCTTTTTTATAAATTTGTAAAATGATCATTTTCTTTGGTCCACTTTGTAGAACATGACAAGGCATCTCCTCTATCCATTATTGTAGCTGATATTCAAATTTCTATATTTTGAAATAAGATAAAAATGGGCATACATGTCTTACAACGGAAAATTTAATGATACAAATATTAATTCATTTTTATAGACAACACAAAATATTCTAATACATATTCATATTACAAAAAGTTGGTATTACCTGAGGATGATAAATATCATCTACAAATAATACCCACATGGATGGAGAAATGCGCATCGAGTAGGTATTTTTTTTTTACATTATTTCAAATAATAATCAAATACTAAAAGCATAAAGTGAATTATTTTTATAATGGCCTTAATTTTTTTTCTTTACTGTAAAAAGTGACTTTTTTCACTTATTCTCCTAATTCTTATGATAGATTTTTTGATATAGAACAAATACTTTAAATCTATATTATTATTACCTACGTTAATATTTGTAATATGATGTTGTAAATATTAACACTGTATATTCAACTGACAACTGTTTACAAAGTGTGACTCGCTCGTGTATTATTAATTCACTCTCATCTCATCTCTACATCAGCAAATATGGCTACATATCGATTTTCACCACTTTAAAAAATAGAACATTTCCAATGAGTGGAGGAAACTTTTGTAAAATTCAAAAGAATTAATCCCCCAAGTTTCAGCATTAATTACATAAAAACGGATAACAGAAAAAAAAAAAAAAATGAAATATCATTTACCATTACCTGACAATTTTCTGTATATACACATTTTCAACTTAGGCCAGAGAAAGCAATGATTACTTTTTAACAATATCCATTTCTTTTTAACCTAATATATCCGTATATGTCCGTAAAATAAAGTTATTGAATTAAATATCTTGAAATAAAGAAGAGGTGAAACAATAATACAGAGTAAGCCTTGAAAGGATTACGGCAGGGGTGTCCAACCCGCGGCCCTTTTTCATTGTTTAATGCAGCCTGCCAACTGTTCACTTAAAAACGTTTAAATTGTAAATTTAAGCGATTTTTAGAAATTCGAATTTTCCCGCTAATACAGCGCCTCGCGCGATTCCCCTCACTCCTCACTGGTAAAAGTACAGTCGTGTTCGTGTGTTATCTAGCTTGTTACTTATTCTTATTATTGGTTTATTATTCTGTTATTTCCATTTGTTTGCTCGTAAGTAAGGTAAGTTAAATTCTAGTTGAATATTTATTCAATTATTAAGTTTTTCATAATTACTAGATCGGAAACTCATGGCGTCTATTGCAACATCTTTAAGAATACGAAAAATATCGGACGAACGCCGAGTTTTCCAATGGAAATGGACATTAGATTACTCTTTGTTGAGGTAAAAAACAAACCTATTTGTTTAATATGCCATGAAACTGTTTCGGTGTTGAAAGAATTTAATATCAGACATTATGAGACTCAACATGCAGAAAAATTTGGAAAACTTAAGGGTCAGTTCCGAAAGGACAAGTTGAAAGAATTACACGGAAGGATATGTTATCACCAGAATGTCTTAGAACAGATTGGCTCGCAATCAACCGGTTTTTGCCAGGACAAATTACGAAGTAGCGCATATTATCGCAAAGCGATTAAAACCGTATTCTGACGGTGAATTTATCAAGGAGTGTTTTGAGAAGATTTCAAACATTATTTGTCCCGAAAAAGCTTCAGACTTTGCAAAAATTAGTTTATCCCGGCAGGCGAATACATGATTTGTTTCATTCAGTCGAAAACGATTTAATATCATTATGTGCCAATTTTTCTCATTATTCGCTAGCCGTGAATGAAAGCACTAACGTGCAGGATACGACTCAAGTTGCAATTTTTATACGCGGAATAGATGAGAATTTTTTTGATGACAGAAGAAATGGCTGCGCTGCTAGTGCGAAACTGCGCACTGAGAAACACAAGTTCGAAACAAAAATTTCGCACATTTCGAATGTTTGGCTATTGCAGTTGAAGTCGTCATTGAACCTGAAAAATATGCAGGCATTATTTCGACATTGCGAGAAGACTTCCAAGTTAGATTTTGTGATATCAGAGAAAAGAAAACTTATTTCAATTTGTTCGTACGTCCATTTTCATTGGATGTAGAGACCATTCCAGATGAATGGCAAATGGTAATTGATATCCAGAGTGATACTAAGTTAAAAGAAATTTTGCAATTATTTTGGATTTTACAAACTATATATTATGTCTGCAGAAAAATATCCTAAATTTAAAGAAAGTGCAATTTTCAGTGTCTATTCGGAAGTACATATATTTGCGAACAGTTATTTTCGCGCATGAAACATACAAAAAAGTAAATTAAAAGCCAGAATTATATAATAATAAATACTCGATACAAGTTCCAAAAGAAACTAAAAAGTTTCCATACCTCAACAAATTCCGACATCCCTTTTTCACCCCGAACAGCGGTTGATTTTTCGTGTGTGTCTGCCAAACGGTTAATCCGATTTACAACTTTTATCGGTCTAGCTGTTAATTCTTCGACAAACTTTCACATGGACAAAAACATTCCTCTGGAAATTGCGAATAGAAAAGATTTTATGAAGGTTGAGGATTTATTTGAACGCGTAGCAGAAGTTGTGTTTATAAGGAATGTAAGAAAGCCCTTAATTTTGTGTCTTGATTTCACAAGTGTGATAAATTTGAGAGAAAAGTTACATAAAGCCTTTTCTATTAAAAATTTACAGAGTAATACGTTTGTTCTATGTGAATTTTTGTCGACGAATTAACAGTTCGACTAAGAAATGTTGAAAATTCGGGTCACCGCAGAGAATAGGTACCGAGTCGAACAAAATTATGTATATATAAATTATGTTCATAAATTCCAAAACGGAAGACTATTGGTCCGCTGTTGGACACAGCAACCATGTGTCTGTCTATCTATCCATTAACAAAAGTAACTGCTCGTCATCTAATTTATACTACAATTATATTTAACTGTATTTGTCCTGCCAAATAAAAATGAACAGTTTACACTAAAGAAACAAACAATAAATAAATTATACTGATGATTCTGTAATATTTCTAAATTCCGTGGAGGTTAAAGCTAATACTTGCTCACAAACTTTCTTATAGCACCAAGAATCGCCCTTTAACCGTTTTCTTCTTATTCCAACGAATGCAAAGGCCGACGACTGCTTTGAATTATTCAAATTATTATCAGTTTTACCTTCTTTGTTACTGGGATCAGTGCCGGTTGAAGGAGTACTGTTACCTCGTGTTGGTGTATTGAAATTGAGCGGGCCTTTTTTCAGAATGGACTTTGTAGGCGTGTCGGAGTTTTGAATTAGTTGAGGAGGTCCGAGATTTGGTAGGTAACATATTTCCAGTTCAAAGGAGCAGCCTCCAAAACGTTGTATCGCATTTGGTTCCAATTTCCCTCGTAGCATAAAACTGAAAATAAAGTTAAATGTTAATATCGGAAAAGATAACAAAACCTTATGGATAAAACAATTATTTTAATCTTCCGTAATCATTTCAATATGAACCGTAAGAATGACATGCCATCAGCTCACGCTATTTAAACATGGGTGAAGAATTTTGAGGAAACGATTTCAGCGCTTAAAAAGGAAGCTTCAGACACCGAAAACAATTCAGACTATCAGGGACGCTGAATGACAGACACATTTGAGTTTAAATATATACTTTGTTGTCTGGATCTTGGCGCGCTACGTCACATTTACAAGCTGTATGAAGTAAATAAATTGAAGGTCAACCTTATTTTTGAGCAATGACGTGTACTGGAGAACAATATTTTTTACATATTCCAACACAGAGATAGGGCATACCCTAAATTTTAACAGCCGCCATTGAGTATTTGTCAATGGTCAAAGGTATTTTCAAGTTATGTGATTCATACGACTACTAATACAATGTCAAAGATATAAATGCAAAAATATTACGACGCCGCTAAATCAACTGACAAACAAGCTAGTTAATGAAGCTGAGAAATAGGTTCATAATCGTGCCTTTGTTCCACCAATTATTAAATTATCAGTCTGCTTATACATATCAATATCTCTATATTGCTGCGGACGAAGGTCGTCACTTATTTAATACACACGCAAAGATCCAAACAACAATGTATAGTTTAGATATAGTGTTTAGATATAGTGTTTAGATATATTGTTTAGATATAGTGTTTAGATATAGCATTTAGATATAGTGTTTAGATATAGATAATTTTAAGGCTTCTGTGTAATTTTCTTTGGTTTATTGTTTAAAGCTCAATTTTTGCTGTCTGATAGAGACAAAACTTTTTTTGCACACACACACAAATTTTAGTATAACATTAACAACCTAATTACACTGAAAATCAGTTGTTTCATCAACAGTCATCCACAAAAATTTATTTCGTACGTCCTCTGTAATATTCCCTAAGGCATTTTTATACACACTTGGTAGATATGTTTTACGTATGGCTACTAGGTAAAGGAAAGCCGCGTACGTATTTTGTAAAGACGCCTCTAAACTCAGCATTATCGACTGCATTCCAAGACTTTTCCACCTTTTTCTACCTAATAATTGTTTAAATTGTTAGTTATATAACAATGCGGAGAACCTACTTTAAATAGTTGAGGATGATTTAATTAAAAATCGAAACGTCGACTATATATAGATTGGTTTCTCCATAAAACTTGGCCTTCCCAATTAAACATAAACATCATATTGATACAAGACTATTATCTTTATACATAATAAAAAAAACTCTCTTGTAACTGTACCGGCAAAATTTTGTCGATGGATAGCCGAATTTAAATGTCTTTCACAATCACGGAGTGTATGAAATATGTAACGTCGATTACATGGAATACACCGAATATGTAAACCGTCTGTTGTAAAGTCGTCGTAGTTTTCAATCATCTTTCTGTAATTTATACACAAACAGTAGTAGGATATCTTGGTTGTTTGTAAAGTTATGAAAAAACAACTTTTACATTCTTCAGGCAGTTTTTTCTGTATGGTGGCGTCGAGAAAATTTTACAAAAAAGATGCAATTTCGAGTTACGGCATAAAGTTGTATTTTTTAAATGGGAATCATAGTTGACTATGGTTTAGTTAAAAAGGATTTTTTTCCCTTTCAAACTATATATCATATGTGGGATCGCTTTTGATGTGTAAGTATTTAATAGCGAGAATAATCTTTTAGTAGATTACTTTTTGCGTTTTTCTATATTTTTTCCAAGTAGGCGAGTCATCTATGGCCGTGTTTATCCGTCTGTCAGTAAATTGCATATTAATAATTTTGTTTTCGTCATAATTACATCCCATTTGGGAATGCACTCACGTGGTGAAAAAAAAGAAAAACTCATTTTTTAAATTTCTAGCTTTCGAAACTTTATTGTTTCTTCATCAGGAAATCTACAAATATTATTAAATTACAATCGGGAAAACACCCAGTATGGTACATTTCAATGGCAGGCAGATATTTATCTTATAAGTTGGCAAATAATCCACTACTGTTCCCTCTCTCTCATAAAAAGCAGAGTTCTTTAGTGTCTTTTTACACAACATTCCTTTGCTTTTTGTAGAGTGATAGGTAGCAAGTAGTGGCTCAGATTGTTTTAATTATTCTAGTTTTGATGTTTCAATAATCAACAACGAATTAATGATTTTTGTCATAACCTTAAGTTAATAATGTTTTTTATAATGTAAGGAACTAGTTTTCCTGTTAATAATGCTCATTGCTTCATTTATAACCTCACTTTAGTAAGTACCTTTTCACTTTATTAAAATAGTTTGTAATGTAATAATTTTTGTAGAATTCCTGATGAAGATAAATAATACAATACAATAAAGTTTCAAACGCTAGAATATTAAAAAAGAGTTTTTCTTTTTTTGACCACGTGACTGCATTTCCTGGTTAAATTATTAATTTTTGTTTATGTATATATATATATATATATATATATATATATATATATATATATATATATATATATATATATATATATATATATATATATATTTATGTAAATAAACCCGCGTTTAACTCTTTCTCTGTACCTATTCATTTTCCTGGGTCCGGAATCCCACGCAGGTTGCTATAGTTGTACGCGTGTGCGATGCTTGGACGATGCTCCCATACCGGAGTCATCCAAGTGGAAGCCACAAAGGTGCGACTGACTCCCTGTCAGTGGTTTTCCTTTTGTGTCTTTTCTGGAGTTTTGTCCATCATTTTAACTCAGCTACACCGTGCTGATGAAGACCAATTAGTCAGAAACACGTGTCCACGGTTTGCATCTTTCTGCCATTTGCAATTTTTGCATTATCCACCGTGCAATTTTTTTCTTTTTGCGGGCGTTACCCGATAATTCATTGATTTTTTACTGTAATGTAAATAAACCCGCGTTTAACTCTTTCTCTGTATATGTATGTATATATATATATATATATATATATATATATATATATATATATATATATATATATATATATATATATATATATATATAATTATATATATGTATATATATATATATATATATATATATATATATATATATATATATATATATATATATATATATATATATATATATATATATATATATATATATATATATATATATATATATATATATATATATATATATATATATATATATATATATATATATATATATATATATATATATACATATATATATATATATATATATATATATATATATATATATATATATATATATATATATA
>JANEYF010001192.1:0-74516 GCA_029963845.1 Rhamnusium bicolor | reverse complement strand
TCAATCACTAAATATTTGCCAAATGTAAACAAATCTAAGATTGTGTAGATTTGTCCCAATAACAAATGTTCCATAAGCGTACGCAAATACTGCTTTGTGTATGTGTCCTGATGTATTGAAAGGATTAAGCTCACTCATCAAATACTCTTTAAAGAGTATTACATATTGCATATGTCACCTCGTTTCTACCATGCCATAAATATAATTTGACCGCTGTGTGATGGTTCGCTTAGACGGCGGTAAACCAACACACAACAAAGTAGACGAATCTTCCTCCACACATCAGTAAGAGCAGGTGTTACCAATTTAATGCCTTTTACGCTAGATCTGGTGCTTTTTAAGATAGATATGATGGGTAAAGGGGGTTTTCGACACGTATGGTCTAAAATTTGGTGTATTCGCCAGGGAAATTGAAAAAATCTGGTGTATTCACCTAGAAGATGAAATGACAGTTCAATGTTCTTCGAATAGTTTTCACAACGAAATGATCTAACTTGTAATAAAATTATTATGACGAAATTATCTATTGGATTTGCCATAGATTTATTTTTCTGTGATTTGATTTGTTCATTTGCGAAAAGAAATAACCTCTGTTAATAAGTTAATAGTTGAAGTTGTCATTTGCGTCTTTAGATTGTTATATTTTATATTATTTTTTAATATAATTGTCGAATAATCTACTAGAAATATTTGACGCATTAAAATTTGACGAATGTTTGGATTTAGGTATAGAATTTATTGTTAAAAATTTAAAATAGCGGCTATATAAAAAGATTTATATTATTAAAACATTAGGTAAAAGCGAAAGTTAATAGTGATATAACTGGGACTTTCTACAAATAGCAATGAAATAAATAAAACCAACGTATTTCATATTGCTAATTCCATTTCAAAAAGAATTATTCTCATGATATAGTGATAAAAAATGGTCTTCTGTGTCTTTATTGGATTTTCGGGTTTCAGACCCAATGATTGTTTAAACCGTTAGCTACACAATAACCGTAGTGGAGTATACTTTTAATAGCCCAGAGGATTATTTAATTATATATCGAAACGTCGACTAATCAAAAATTGGTATATTTATAACACCTGACTATCCCCATAAGACATAAACATCATATTATTATGAAGGCTTATCTCTACACAGATAAAAACATAAAGGGGCGAACACGGTCATGTATCAGCTGTGCTGATCTACACTCACCGATTCGCGACTGTGAATCCCCCTCCGCTGCATGCTAATATTGAAACATAAATTGCGCATACCAACAACTGTATTCGCTCCTTCGTGGTTTTATCTGTATACTCCTTGTGGGCCTCTCCACTGCAGTCATCAGCAATCCTATTGTGGCTCACTCCTAGTTATGCCCCAATAGGTTCCGGTCTCCTAATGAAACTGATAACTTTATTGGGTGAGAGTGTGTCCAGATCCTCTAGCAACAATTCCCCTTTGAAAACTTTGAAAATCGAATCCTCTCAGGTGCACAAGACGTGGTCTACCTTCTGCATCATCCTCCAGGCATAGGCAGCGTTTTTCAGTCAGGTCAAGTTTATGCAGATGATAGTTGAGACAGCAGTGCCCATTATATAGGCCTGTTAGGGTTGTCCAGGATTACCCTGTTTCCTGTTTAGTTCTAAAAATGTCTTGTTCTTGATTTCAAGGGTATTTTATAAACGCCTTCGTTGAACTGATTCTGATAACTCTTGCAATACTTGCCCCAGGTTAATATAAACATACTAATGGCAGTACTTGAGGATATGCAAGTATCGGTTCGGATCCGATGATTTGCGATCCTACTCCTTGTCTGACCAAGGAGTCGGTCATTTCGTTACCTTTCGGCCAGGTGGCCAGGTATCTAGATCAAGTCACTTTATTGTTTTTACTCCAAACGACTTAGAGCCTTCTGACAGTTCCATACCGCTTTAGACTTACCCGGTACGAGCCAAGAGATTTTAGGGTCGCTGGCTATCCGAGAACATTTTTATTGTTGATCTTTGTGCGGGATGCATATCTTTCAGCCTTCGCACACAGTTCAATTGCATGAACCTCGGTCTCAGAACCTTTATAACTATGCACGTTACATTTGCCCGACTAGAGGTCTACTCTGCCTAGTCTACTACCCATTTTTAGGCAACGTTAAAAATATGTATCTTGAAATGTAGAAGCGTCATCCGCAACAGCAAAGGCTCCATATAAATAGTACCCTTTGTTTAGTTTGTTAAAAACTATTTCTAATTTATGCTACACTATCCATAATTACCGAACCGACTATATACTTATTTTAAAATAAGAGTCACGATATTTAGCGGCATTGTCTCAATTTATTTTCATGTGTGAGCAATTTGTTAGCTGTAAAATAGTGGCTGTGCGTTGTACGACTCATGCGGCAGGCATCGACGATGCGTAGCAACTGTTTAGTGATGGATGATTATTTGTTGCGTTGGCATTATCATTAGAGATTTAAGGTTAATTTATCAAATTGATCAGTTAAAAGCGAGTTCCTAACCAAGCTTCTTGGGTTCGTCATTTTGCGCTACACAATTCCACAATGACGGCGTTGAATTAAAAAAACAAACAATCAGGGAAAATCAAAGTAAACCGCAGATCTCCTATTATTCCAACTTAACCTACAAATCGTAATTTTTCTGTTTTCAAGAACTTTCAACATGCAGGTAAAAATTCTCATTGCAAAATGAGAAAATATTGAGTCTCAACCAAGTTTATTTAAAATGTATCGGCGTTTTCGTAACGCGAAGAGTAAGATGCAAAAATCTGGGTTGGGAACTCACTCACTTTTAGAAGATAAGTCAAAATCAAATTCGTTTATTACAATGCCAGAGACAATACCATACAAATCAAATCAATACAATACAATGAATGCAAACAATCACCTACATCTTGAAGTGGTGAATTATATAATTGATATTACCTAGAGAACTGTAAAGACTGAAACGAAACACCCTGTATATACAATTGTACTACTTTACTATCTTATGTGGATTAATTGAAGCAAAATTCACAAAAGTCAATAATTTGCTATAGACTAAAAGTAATCTTCACTGAAACTTTTTCATTTGTTTAACAAATAGAAAGGGAAAACCCATTCATATTTTCTTGGCACACTTTTCGATATTATTTTTTGATCTGGTCAATAACCTGTCGTTAGTAATGGCTACAAAAATAACTACTTTATGTTTGCAACGAATACAAAACATGAGGTTACGCTAGTAATTACATGTAATAAAATAATTTATATAATAATTTGCAAATTTAATCGCAATAATTAATGATTTTTGTAATCGCCCTTAAGGCTGCAACGACTTATCTATCTATCGATGTCTACCGTAACTTAAACATCATGAGTTAAAAAATGAAAGTAGCGAAATAGTAATTAAGTATCTGTCTATATACACATGGATATATTATATCATTTATTTTTTTTTGTACGTATACATTATCCCACTCCTTTTTATATATCGTCTAATGAGTACCGTCTCCACATATTTTAAGATTTAACAATTTCAAACATGAAATATTGCAACCATTTATACAGCCAGGAGTATTTCGACATTAAAAAAAAATCATTAGAAGGTACCTAAAATAATCAATCAAGTGTGTGTGGTAAGATTTCTCCACACGTCACTGTATTAAAAAAACTAAAATTTTGTACCGCTATCTCTCAGTGAAGCATTAATTATCGTGATAAAATATAATTGATTTTAACGGTAGATTTTTTATAACGTCAGATTTCAAACCAACGTGATTCGACTTAAGCAATTAAATACAATATTTAGACGTTAGTCCAATGATTCGAAAATACCGAAAAATTATGAAAATGACAATATTTGCAAAAACCGTACTCAACAAAGAGGAGAAACACTAAAATTTAAGGATGGTTTATGCAAAAGGAAATAATAAAATCACCTGTAAAACAAAAACAGAACTCTTCATAGCATTAATTGGATAAAGTCGCATACAAACTGAAACATCTAATGCTAGTTCAAATACTCGTGTCCTATTATTAATTTGATTAATTGAAATTGTTTATAATATCTACAATAATGTACCATTCTGAGGAATAATATCTTCCAAATTTTAACCTCCCTAGACCATTTGATTCACACCACTAAATTTACACGTAGAAGTAGATTTTGAAAACTTACCGAAATAAATATTTAAATAATCTAGGTCCACTAAATTATATAAGAACACATAAAATCCTAGAAAGATGAAGAAAGTAAATGCAATTTTGACGAAAGACTTGAAATACAACATTTAGAATAATTTTGCCATTATGTATGATTCATGCAAAATTTAGTTCAGTTACTCTTCATTAGAAGCCGACAGCGGGGTGGATGACAGGACAAACAGATTTTACTCAATAAAACGTTTATAAATACCTACACCAAATATTTCCTGGTATACTCTTGGAATAAGACCAAGAATATTTGTGGCAGAGGTATAATAAAATTACTAATATTAACACCTATATCTATACAGACAATATTCGAGAAATTGTAATATAATAAACTATGATTTATTTCTTTGCTGGTGTGAATCGGGAATAGCTACGATACTAAACAGGAGATTTTAGTTCCGTAATGGACGATTGCATTAGTTCTATTTGTAAAATTCGATGAGATGCAGATAGAACCTTAATGTAGTGCCAATATTGTCAGTGACGTATTAATAAGACCTTTTGTGCTATCAGATAGACTCATTATAGGTAATTATCGATATTTTTTAGAAAACGAATTACCTTTATTTTTGTAGGTGTCACCCAGCACAAGACACTCCAGTTGTATACGTACAAAGGTACATCCCACGTTTAAGCCTTATAGATAGTACATGGATGAATTTTACCCCCGATGATGGTTCCGTTGAGCAGAAGATGATGTCCAAACTTTAGCTATGAATCAGAATGATAAACAGCAAATTATTCACAAATTTGAAAGTTTGAAAAATATCTTGAGATTTTAAATTGTTCAGAAATTTATGACAGTTGCCTAATGTTCCCTGAAATCGATTGATTACCTAATAAATGCCTTACCTAATAAATCCCAATCATGTTCAATGGGTATCAAATCAGGATAACGCGCTAGAAGAAGATCGTGATCAATTCCTTGAGTTTCAAGGATGTTGAATACTTGCCAAGTACGATAAGGAGAGCATTATTGTCAGTAAAAATAAAATGTTCGCCAATAGCAGCTTGAAAAGTTCTCTAACACATATTTCTCCCCATACCATAACACTGCCTCTTCTACTGTGGGTTGAACAAATCTTCGGTCATATCTCTCTCCTGACATCCCCAAATTTATAGACGCCTACTATCGTTGTGCAAACCGAAACGAGACTCATCGCTGAATAAGACTGAACCTCATTTCATGTCCCAGTTTTGATGATCCCTTGCTCACCTCAAACGTGCTGCTTGATCATCTGGACTTAATCAGAGTCACTTTATTGTTTTTACTCAAATAACTGAGAGCCTTCTGACAATTCCATGCCGCTTTAGACTTACACCGGTAGGAGCCAAGAGATTTTAGAGGTTATTGGCTATCCGAGAACATTTTTATTGATCTTCGTGCGGGACTGAGGGCTCGATATGAATGATGACTTGATAGGTTAAACTCCCTGAATCTATTGTGTACTGATTGGACACTTACTGTAACTTCATGTGCTGCAGGTAGGGTGTTTCTTACGTGAAAAGCGTAAAGTGTAGATTCCTTCTTATTGTAAGTGGAAGATAACAATTTTGTCGCGGTTCGAAAATCACAAAAACAAAGGATGCGATGAAAAAAGGACATAACTTGTTTTATTCTGGACATCTAAAAATCATGCAGAAGTATCCACACGAAAAAAAAAATTGCAGGGCCGTATTCAAATGTGATTTTTTCAATATCCTTAACTTTCTGTATTAATGAAATCTACTATAAATCAAAGGGAGGAACTTTGAAAATATAAATCTAAACTGTTATACTTTAGTTGATCGTATTATAAATTACGTTATAAGTTGAAGTTCGCTGATTCAAACAAAACTGAATATTACGTCTTATTTTTTATCTTGAAAACTCAAACTTTGTGAAAGACGTATGTATTCATGTTGTAGTGGATGCACATTGCACAAGCTAACTCGAGCAGAGAATCAATACTATGCAGCTTAAAGGAGGTATACGCTCCTGAGAAGCTGATAGCACGATATAATATCTCATAATTTTTCAGGATTTCCTTCTAGTTACGATTTAATTAGTTTTTAGTAATTTTTACCTAATTAGGTAAAAATCGATTAGTTATGTTCTCTTTCATTGTTTATCTTCAACCTCCTACGCTTTTGCCTGTCCTTGTACTGTTTGACATGAAAAATTCAAATCCCAGTGTTTGAATTTGATATTTGTACAGTTATTAAGGATAAACAATAACTACAGTTTTGAAAATTTACTGCTGTTAAGTTTAACTCACATATTACTTTGATACAAAACATTCTGTTTGAATTTCTAAAATATTATCCACTGGGAGACTGTAAAGGGTGGACATGTAATGTTACAAATCCTCTTTATTTTGCTTTGTGTTTAAGATAGAGAAAACATACAATAATTTGCTTTTTAAAATGGAATGCCCTAACTAAAAATATTTTAAAATGGCGTTAAATATTTCATAAACGAGAATGGAGCACCTTGCAGTTAATGTTCGTAATTTTTTGGATGGTAATTATGATGAGTAGATAGGATGAAACGAGAACATTTTCTGACCACTTCGTAGCCTTGATTAACCCCCAGCCGATTTTTTCTATGGTGTTACGTGATAATTATTGTGTATGTGAATCATTGTTGTTATTGAATTAATATATAATTTCAATAATACCAGCATTGTAGAAAATATTATGAACAGAGTAAAGAGTAGATATAATTTATGTTTGAAAAATAATGGAGGATATATAGAATACGTCTTATGTTTTTTGATTTATCATAACGTATTAATGAAATAAAAATATCTCCCTTCATTTAGTATATATTAATAAACATCATGCATAAGAAATTAATCGACAGACAAGTTATTGGCGGCTGAAAAATTCACTCTGTATACTAAGGAAAATGTCATTTGAAACTTGCAAGAAATGCTAAATGTGTCCTTTAAACTTTATAAATGGATTAAACCATTACCACCTAAAAACAAGACCTCAGTGCTACAGTGTGACGTCACAACCGCTAGTCTCAGCCGAGCCAGCGTGATTTGTCGTGGGTACTGTAAAAACGAATTATAATAGCGCTAAATTATTTGTAGCATTTAGTTAGGGATTTCCTGTAAAAACGGGGTTGCCAGTAATGAACTGAGCCCTTACATCGTAACCCATTAGGTTTTTTTGCGCGTGTTAATCTACATATTGTAAAAATGAATATTATAATGGTTTGTAGATTCAAATGTCAAAAAAATAAATTAGAAAATCGATACCATATAATTAAATACATTTCAAGGAGAAATTTTAAACACAGTTTATGAGGAAATAAGTAAGTCAATAAATAAAGTTTTTTTATACTAGGGTTAACAAACAAGAATTACAGTTGAAAAAGCATTAAATATGTACTTAAGATTGATGTATGTAAGTCTAACTGATCATTAAGTAAATAATTGCCGTTACTATTAAATTCTGTTGATTAATAAATTTAATTTAAAGGTTTCTTGTATATGTAGTAATTAAAGATTGTTTAAATTTGGAAAATTACGACTTGACTAAAATATGATCCGAATTTGATGAAACTTGGTGATAAGACGTTTTAAGGGATGCTGAATGAGAATATGTAAATTAAAAAAGCATCCCAGTTGGCCGCGTATTGCATTAATAAAGAAGCCCTTGCGGTAATCCAGAATTAATATACCTTGGACCTATTACTTCCTCACCCCTCAAAGTGAGAAAGTTGTATTCGTGAAAAAAAATTTTAAATTTTTTTATTGCATTTCTGGACGAATCTCAAAGAATTATGACGATACACAAAATTTCAGACAGAAAAAATTTCCTGTCTGTGTGCCTGTCTGTCTGGTTCGCGATAGCAGCTACAGTTTTTGAGATAAAGCTTTCAAATTTGGTACACACATTCTAGAGGTCAAGGAAGGGGATTGAGTTCGTTGATGAACAAAATCGGTCGTCAAAAAAATGTGCTTTTTAAAACGTCAAAGTGTCTTTTTTAAAACATCAAAATATGACTTTTTTGAAACGTCAAAAAATGTGACTTTTTTGAAACGTCAAAATTTACTTTTATTATAAACTCCACCACACATCGAGTTTTACTACGGTGAGGAAGTTCTGATCCCCAAGTAATTGGCAGCGGGTTTTTTTTCATTATATTTGTTTCGAATATAAGTTATTCTATTGGAGAAGAGGTTCGTAACGGAATTTGCAAGATTATTTGGGATATGGCATGTTATCATTTTTCTTTAAGTATAATATAAAAAAATAAGACTAGAAGTAATTCATCCGAGAAAAATAGCTTTGGATATTTGTTACCAAAGTCGACAATGTATCTAAGGTACCAAACCCTTTATTAAAACTGAACTGATTTATAGTATAAAATAGTAGGTACTCACTTTTGCATACTCAGTAAATCACATAGTACCACATGCATTTAGCACGAGATGTCTCTAGTGAGGAATAAATGTTGAGGGCGCGATAAATAAATTAATTGTGAATTAAGAACAAAGCATAACATTTTTTTTGTATTTTAAACATTTTGAGTTAAGTAAATAAAAATAAAGATCGTTCATAAAATTCTAGTTTTTTTGGGATTTCAACAACCGGTGTCTCGCTCAAATGTAAAACAATTTAATCCCGACCATGTCGCTAATCCGCTATCAGTAAATCAATCATAGTAGCCTTCAAGCATGGCTTTGTTGTATTATGTTACATTCTAGTTTTCTAACCGTGCGTCGCGTCGCTGTCATCCATTCACAGTTGCTATGACCTAGAATAGCAACCTTAGGACGCCCAAGTTACATCTTTGCTTCTTCATAAATTTCTATGATTGCTAGTTGCGATTTTTTATTACATGAGAACTCTAAAAATACGAGGCTCATGCATGCGGGGGAAAGGCTCTTCTGTCTTTAAATCGAAAGTTATTATGTGAAAACACTTATTTCGTCTACATATTTCCAGTAGCGGCCATTACACTGCGTTGAACTTTAATTTTAGATCACAAAACTATAATTATAGCTTGTCTATATTGAGAATTTAATTAAACATATACATTTTTTAAATTAGAAAGTGGTTTTATACGAAATCTATTATATAACATATTTTTAATACAACATTTGTAACTAGTGCCCGTAGTAACACGGCGGAAAATCAAATTCATATTGAGCAGTATAGACTTTTTTAAAATTGTTATAGAAATATATTATAATATTTTAATATAAATATAAACAGATTTTACTAAAATATATTAGCAAAACAATTATTAATATAATATTAAGCCAATATATTTCTTTCTAATATTATTAGAACTATATTTATCAATATTATTTAGTACTTAAACAATTATACTGGGTCAATATACAGAGTTATTTAATTTTTAAGGCATAGATTTTAGAAACGCATTAGAGAGTCAAAAATAAGAAGAAAACTTTCATAAACATGTCTTCTAAGGCCTTCTTTTTGAGATGTAGCCTCGTAAGGCAATCGATGTATTTTTTTCAAATAATTCGAATATTAACTTTAGCAACCAAATAAACTTTGACATGTAGGTGTTTCAACAAGAGTGCAAGATTTGAATTACGCGCCAGTTTGGCTGTCATGATGTCACAGGATTATGTCATACTGGGTCGATAGAAGACAGATGTGAGTTAGTAAACATGGGGAATTACACGATACAACAACGTGTCTTGAT
Organism: Rhamnusium bicolor; assembly: GCA_029963845.1. NCBI lineage: Eukaryota > Metazoa > Arthropoda > Insecta > Coleoptera > Cerambycidae > Rhamnusium > Rhamnusium bicolor. Next base: position 64,643 of record JANEYF010001192.1, on the reverse strand, counting down.
TGTTAAACATTATTATCAAAATGGTGAATGTGCTTCCAATTTTCGGTCGAAATAATGTTCCTCATTCATCTACTGTGAAAAGAATAATCGAGAAAATCGAAAGTACTGGTTCGGTTAGTGATGTGAAACACACGACAAGAGCTCGTAGAGGTCGTTCAGAACAAGGCATCACGGCAGTTCGCGAGAGCGTGGCCGAGAGCCAAGGGACGTCGATTCGTCATCGTGCACAAGAATTGGACGTCAACAGTCACTCTTCAGCGTATTATCACTAAAGATTTGCATTTCCATGCCTACAAAGTCCAATTGACTCAACAACTTCTACCAACAGACCATGCACAGCGAAGAGAGTTCACCAACTGGATCCTTGAACCACAAAAAGTGAATGCCGATTTTGCGGACAAAATCATTTTCAGTGATGAGGCCCATTTTCCCCTCAATGGCTTCGTTAATAGGTAAAACTGTCGCAGTTGGGGCTCAGGAAATCCACGAATGATTCATGAGAAGGCAATGCATCCAAAATTTGTCACTGTTTGGTGTGCATTGTGGTCTGGAGGAATCATTGGGCCGTTTTTCTTCGAAGACGAGGCAAGTAATGCAGCAATGGTGAATGGCGAACGTTATCGTGCTATGATAACCCAGTTTCTGTGACTCAATTGGAAGATATTGCTGTCCACGACATGTGGTTACAGCAGGACGGTGCCACTTGCTATACCGCCCGCGAAACATTGACAATCTTGCACGAATCTTTTCCTGGTCGTGACATCTTTTGGTTTGATGACAAGAATTGGCCACCACGTTCTTGCGATTTAACACCTTTGGACTTTTAGCTGTAAGGTTACCTGAAGTCACAGGTTTATGTCAACAAGCCCGCGACCATCGAAGTATTGAAGGCCGAAATTAGACGCTATATCAACGAAATACCGCCACATGTAACCGCCACATAACTCAATAAATATTTCAATACTTTACTAGAGAAAACCATGTTTTATTGAACCTTGAAATATTGCGCCCTTATTGAAACACCCTTTATTAAATATCCACTTTTTGATGAATTTCTGTTCTGATATTTCAACCAGAGCCGTCCCATGGGGAGACAATTTTCTGATTTTTATTTTGTTTTTGAGGTTGGTAAATTATGGAACATATTTTGTTGCTCGTCATTAAAAATTATATCAAAACATTACAACTTGTTATAAATTATTTATAATAATTAAAATAAAATCGAGATTTTTCAGTTAAAAAAAATCTGAAAATCGGTTGACCCTGCAGACCATCACTGAAACTTCCCGCTACTTTCGAGCTTAAAGCTCAAATATATAGGTATTATTTAATTTTTGCGCTCTCCGAGCTCAAAATATTATACACATACATTTTTAAGCTCTACAATTAGGTGAAAAATCTCGAAGTTATATTAAAAAAACACTTTATTCTGTAATTTTTTGAACTACGATATCTTTTGAAGAAATTAACCAATCGAGATGCTGTTTGTAGCATTCAACGCAGTTTTTCAAGTACAAAAAGTTATGTTTGTACCAAAAATCGATCCGACAAAACTTTTGAATGTTATTTCAAAATAACACTTTTTTGCGAAATTTTCGTAATCGATATCTCTTGAACTAATCAACCGATTTTGATGCGGTTTACGGCATTCAACGCAGTTTTTTAGTACAAAAAGTTATCTTAGTACTAAAAATCGATCCGACAGGAATTTTGAATGTTATTTCAAAAAAAACACTTTTTTGCAAATTTTCCGTAATCGATATCTCTCGAACGAATCAACTGATTTTGATCCGGTTTGCGACAATCGACGTTGTTTTATAAGGAGAAGAGCTGATTAGATTTTTGGAATTGATCGGTTCAGTAGTCTAAAAGATATTCCAAAAAAACAAATTTTTGGAAATTTTATTTTTGAAATTTCTCAAAATCTACCTGGCCGAATCGGTTCTAATTCTCAGGAAACCTAAGTTGAGTCAACCCCTTTAAAATGCCACAAACCGCGTTTCGATCGGTCAAGCTGTTTAAAAGTTATGAGAAGTTTACATACACCGTACACACATACACACACACACATACATACAGCCATACAGACACCATCGTGGGAATAGGAAGAATAGCTTCTTAGGACCTCAAAACGGCGAGATCTGACAAAAACTCGATTTTCGAAAATAGGGGTTAAACCAATAACTTCCCGATTTCTGAAAATTTTCAATTTTCTTAGCGGGAAGTTAAAAAATAATAATTAAATTAAAAAATACATTGGTTATATATCTATGGAAACGGAACACTTAAAATGTTATTCAAATTTACAAATACTAGGCTTCCGAGATCGTAGTTTCGACACAGCTTAATTAGTATCTCCTGATCAAAACACAGAACATCAAAATTACTAAAACCAGTTATGACAGCTAACTAACAATGGTGGCAGCACTAGACGGTCAACCAATATGTGCATAATGGGGAGCGAGGAATTAAGATGAATGAGAGGGCAATATGGAACGCTTTTATATGCCTATGTTGCGGCTCCTTACATTTCTTCATAACAGTTTAAAACATGTTTTTTGGCGAGGTGCTTTAAATAGGTTTAAACCTCGGTTTAAACAAAAAAAACAAACAAAAGAAACGATGGTTTTAAAAAAACGTATTTTTTATCAACCCTGATAATAATTCGCAATTACCATAAAAAATAAATAATTTTGAAATTAACAAATGTTAACGATACATAAATAACCAAATAAACAACTTACAATTCCTTCAGAGACATTAACTTTGATTTTTTTAAAGAAATAACTATATTAGCTAAGCACATTTTACTAAAGCCTTTGGATTAATCGGTGAATTTTGAGCTCAGGAAACTATACCTAACTGTCATCTTTCGGGCCCTATATAATGAGATTAATTTCGCTATGGCAACGTTAGGAAAACATATTTACGACAACTTGGATTAAAAAAATGTATTGGGTGTGGAAACTGAAATGGAGTTACAATCTACTCTGACAGTACAATATAAATATTATACTCTGTATAAAGCACTTACAAAGAAGGATCAACAACATACCTTACGTAATAAATAAATATAAATTGTGTAACGAAACGATCGAGAATGTTCAACACTTCAAACAAGCTATTACCTTAAATAATTAAATTGAAATGTTGACTGGCTCATATTTCAAAGAACTTGTAGAACACTTTTCTCGTTTTATCTTGTATTCGTATTAAATAACATGGATATATATCGAGCAGCGCTCACGGTAAACCAGGTTGAGATAGGTCATATCGAATGTGCTAAATACGCACAATGGATGTGTATAAAAATGTCTATCTGAATGTAAACATCGTCCATTTTGTAACAAATTTATCTTTATAGTTCCAAATTTGCCCGTAAATATTTGCTCCAGTCGTTCACAATCAAAATTACTGAAATAATAACATCCTGCATTGCTTACAGAATTTGTAATTATTATTTGTTTAGGAATATCATCTATTCGGTTAAATGGCGAAAACGAGAAGGAGTGCACCTGTGCATTTATTATGAAGAGATGGAGGTTATATTGTACGAAACGTACGAAGAACAAGGGTGATATGGCTCGAAAACCATTTATCCATATTGGGCTGGGCTGAAACAAATTTAATTTTAAACCAAACACCACTTTCTACTTTTCTGTTCAAGATCTAATCTTATGAAATACTGTTTATTTAAGCGAATTAAAAGTGATAACAGTTACCAACATGAAGACAAACAATACAAGTGCAGTGTTACGTGTGTTTCGTAAATAAGGATTTTAAACAGTTACTGTCAAAATGTTTGAGATGTGGAACAATGTGACTACTAAACTAGAAGTTCAGCAGTCCCAAGCACAATCGCAACAGCCTCATACCTCTAGTGGATCGATTAAAGGTAGATGTTTAATAGCTTTAAGTAAACGTACATGTACATATTTTTTTACTAGAATCTAATATAAATATGCTTCAAAACAAATATATCATATTGGGATTATAGTTTCTCAAAATAGGCATTTTTCAAAAAAAAAATAATAATAATAGTAAAAAATTTCCTCAAACTAGTTGCGATAAAAGAAAATCCAAAAGTGTCCTGAGGGAAGACATCCTTTTTCAAAATACCATAAACCAAAAGTGTCAATAGTTACCTGTTTGGAATTTGAAAAAATGCACATTTTTCTTTTTTTCTACGAAAATATCCGTGCATAGTCCATAAATTACTCTTTCTGAATCTTTCTATATTTTTAAAAATCCATAAAGCAGTTTTAAAGTTACGAGGTTTTAAAACTGAAGTAAAAGTTTCTTCCTTAAGAGCCCTTTTAAAGCAGTAGTGTTTTTAAAAAATAATATCTGCCATATCAGCTTCAGAAGAACTTCCAAATATAGGCTGATCCTAGATAAAATGTTACTTGAGGTCGTGAGCATACAAAATTTAAACTAGATGTAGAGTAGACGGATACTTGGACATAAAAAGAAAAAGAAAAAAAGTAGAGAAATTCTTCAACTGTGATGTTTATTTAGTATTGTATCTATTATGACCGTATCCTAACTAGCACCAAAGTGACGGGAACTTTAATATATTAGGCATTACATAATTGTCACTAAATTTGCGACTTTAGTGTAAAATATTCACCTTTTGGTATGCCCGTGTAGTAGCAATTACGTAAATTCTACTGAGTTCAGGTACTGTATCGTTATTACACTTTCAAGTAACTGCTGCAGTACGTGCAACGTCGCGGATACTACTTTGCATTACTTTAAAGCATTTTCAACTTTGTAGTAAGAATTGGTAGTAATGCCGATTGCACAGCGTTACCAAAGAATCAGCTCAAAGTAATGATAACTGAAAGTGTTCTATTTAAAGTTGCGCAACTTATTAATGACATTTTGAGTAAAAATAACGTTATTGCTACGAACAACGAGACTTTAAAGTTATTTTTAATACTCGCCGCTAGTTCAAAATGACTACAAAGTTACGTATGCATTGAAAATCTACTATAAAATGATATTAGGTTTTAACTTAACACTTTCTTATTTGGAACTAATGCAACATGGCGTCGAAAAGCAGTAAAACAACAATAAAGATTTTTTCGGCATGCAATGACCTTTTATAGGAGAGTTACAGTTAAGTGAAGTTAACAATTTAAGAAATTATTTAGTTATTGCGAAAATGACCCTTATTCGTTGAAACAGATAAATAACCAGGTTAAAAAAAATCGGGAAAATCAGACGTTGCAGTGAAGATCTAACAAATGTTGAAATAAAGAATATAATTGTTTGGGATTGTTTGTGATTTACCATCAACTGTTATTAATTAAAATTTCGCCCACGGAACAAATTCGTGAAATTCAGACAAATGAATAAATTATTAAAGTTACAAAATTTACGGATGTGTGAAAGTGACGAGATGACAGAAAATATGGATAAAAGCGACAACTTTGGCCAGCCGAGGTTTTCGCCACAATGAAATTTGTTGGTAAATCCCCGAGTCAATCATTTGTTTTGATTCTCGCTAATAATAACACTTCCATCTGTTCAGTCAATCAACGTGTTGCCAATCCTAAGCAATAAAATTATCTTTACCTATACTCCATTCATTTCATATAAGCACATAAAGAATTCTAGCATAGGCGCGCGGTATTATATAAATACATTTTGTGTTAAATACACAAAATATATTTATACAATACCGCGCGCCTATGCTAGGGACCTATGTACAACTGAAGGTCGTGCAAAGGGTCGCTCTACGAGCCCAGGTAAACAATTTTTAATTTGCTCATATGAAATGAATGGAATATAGATAGATTAGCTAGCTCTACCAACTTGAAAGTGACGGTTGTAAAGTTCGTGGAAACTATTCAGTAACCTTTTCGACAGACAGGCCGATATCATCGTGAAAACTATTTTGTTTTTGTCAGATAACTTTAAACTGTATAATTTTCCATAAATTTTCATGATTAATATAATTTTTCTTCGTAGAAGAAACTAAAATAGAAAAAATCAACAAAGGTATGTTTAGGGCCTTTCCCCAATAATCATATGAAATAAGTTATAAAATTGATATATTATATAGATAAAACCACGAAGAGGCGAACACGGCTGTTAGTATGCGCAATTTACGTTTAACCATTGGAAGTGGAGGGGGATATTTACAGACGCTGTGCGCGATTTAATGTCATAATTCATCATAAATAAGCCACCTGCCGATCAGAAACATAATTATACGAATTCATGCAAGGCTAATGTAGGTTTCTTTAATTATATGTAGAAACCTACATTAGCCTTGATTCGTATAATTACCCTTCTGGCTGGTAGGTGGTTCATTTATGAAGAACTGTGACATTAAACCGCGCACACCACTTAGCGACTGTGGATATCTCCCTCCGCTGCCAACTGTCAAACGTAAATTGCGCATACTAATTAGTCGTGTTTGCTCCTTCGTAATTTTATCTGTATATACTCTGTCGACAGTGTTGCGGTATATAGATAAAACCTCAGATTAATAATATAAAGATAAGTAACACTCATAAGAGATACGCTGATTATTATGACCGATACATAAACAACAACTTGCATGTTCACATATCAACTTATCCAAAACAAATCAGGGACGGCTCCAGGTTTCAGAGTTTATTTTAATGCTTTTGCATAACTTAAAACTTAATAGGTATACAACATTTGTTTGCTTGAGTAATGTATTTTTCAATGCTATTGCTGTTGTTATTTTAATCTCTGTTGTCTTTAAGTGATAAGTGATAAACTTTAATTTTGTGTTATTGGGTACTGATTAATAAACACATTATTAAAAAATTGAATTATAAAAAATATCAATTAACTTTAAATCATCTACAATTTGTGAGCAACCTTATGAATGAAATTTCCATTGAAGTTAAAATAAATATTTTTGTATAAGTATCTTTTTTGACAAAATGTGTATTTTCTACTGTCCAAATGGAATCAAATGTTGTTTTTGTTTTTGTAAAGCTATTATTAATTTTAGTTATTTTTGAGCTTTCACACTTTCACATTATGCCGATCCTGATCTGTTTTGTTTACTTACCTGTGAAAAGATAAACAACCCCGTGGTTTTCCTCTTTGACCGCAGACTACACATTTATTAGTCATTCTTTCTCAATAAATACTTATAAATAAAATTTTTATACCTAACTAAAAATCGATTACTAATCACAGTACCAAATAACAAAACTTTAAAATCACTTAAAAACACAGATTAAAATGACAGATGTTGTCTTACAGAACACTATTTGTTGTCAAGATGGTGATTGAGTTTCTTCGTGCTGTGTTCATGATTCTGACCAATAGGAATAAAACCAGCGATAATATTTACTTATCTCATGTGGGATGTAGATAAATCGGACAATTTTTTATGTTTTGTTATTCATCTTCTAGTATCATTAATCTGAGGATAAAATCACGAAGGTGCGATCACCGCCATTGAAATGCGCAATGTACGTTTGACCATTAGCAGCGGAGGGTGATCCACACTTGCGAATCGGTGAGCACGGTACAGCAAAGCTGATGGTGGTCGTGTTCGCCCCTTCGTGGTTTTATCTATATGTCTGATGTATAGCTGCGTCTACTTTAAATGATCGAAGGGTTCATGGTATCCATTCTGCTTTCGGTGACGGAGCAAGCTTATTATTGAAATATGTTAACTCATACAGTAGTATATTAATAGTATATCATTTAAGTACCATTGTTTGAATAATAAGCTTAGCCCTCTATCGCCACAATAATTAATACATGGACACCAGCGACCCCGACCCTATAAAGTAAACGTAGCTGTACATATTTTCATACCCATATTGTTTGGTCCTGTCTCATTCTATTTACATCCTCAACACGAATCAGGGGTATACCGATCAGTACTAAGTGAAAAAACTAACTCTGTGTTGCGTAAATTTTCGTCTGTGTCTGAAAGGCATTAAGAAATTACCCGATTGTCAACTTCTGCACCAAGACAAACAGCCTGTTTTACAGATTTAAGACTTATTCAACCAATTTTGTCACCTTTAGTAATTTAAAGCCAAATGAAATAGTTTTATAACAATAATGTACAATATTTTAATTAATTTAATAGTCGCTTAGTTATAGATGTTGGGTATTTAACAATAAAACTAGGTCTAAAATATTTGCGTTCCAAATTGCTAATTTTTATGAAAAACCAACAACCTGCTTCTATTTACTTTCAAGTTCAAGAAGAAAAATCTGATCTACACGACAATTATTATATTTTTCATTTCTTCATAATATCTTTTGTATATTACGTCAACTTTTAATTAAAAAAATAGCAGTATTGAGTGTGTTGGACAGTTTGCCCCAAATTTATCAACACCCTTAAAAAACCATTACAAAAAGTTATATAAAATTTGAAATCGGTCAAGATCTCGGAATTTCACATTACACAATGTAAAAAAAATAACCAATGACTGCATTCGGTGCACATTTATGCAACAGCCGATTTCTTAAGATTTCATTGCCGTTGATAAAAATAAAGCTGTCAATTATTCTAAAATATCAATAAAATTTCTCACTAATTAAATGTCTTTTAATAAAAAATGGAGATATTATAAGTGACCGTTCCATTTTTCATTTTCTTGCGGTAGGTTATTAAAATTAAAGCTTAATAAAAAAATGGCAGTTAGTAGCTGTTTACTGTTGCAACCTTGTTTTGTAACGGTTAAGAAAAACAGGTGCAAATCTCTGATACATAAAAGTTTATGCTCCTTGGTAGAGTTTAAATTACTATGTAAAATAATTCTTGGCGCACTATAAAAACCACTCTAAATGTGTTTTTTTACGTGCTGTTACTGTTGTTAACAGTTACTGTTATTAATATTTATAGTATATTTGCTAAATCCATAGCATTGAGATCACAAACTAATTTGCAATTATGAATTATTGTTCAACCAATTTCCGATCTTATTATTCAAATTTGCGATTACATGAGATAACAACAATAATTTATATTGTCAGATTGAAATTAATTATTACAGTCGTATGTAAACATAACATAAACAATAGAAGCCGCTTCACTAAGAGAACATTCATGCATTTTAGATTTCTACTAATAAACTTGAATAGTTACTTCACTTACTTATTTTGCAATAAAATAGATGCTAAAAAAAATTTCTTTTTTATTATGTCCTTAAAGTATGGAATAAATTCATTATTTCGTAAACCAAAAATATTTAGAAAAAATTCTCAGATATATCGATTGTTAATTTCATTTGCGCACCATATTTTTTTGGTTATGACGTCATCACTGTTTCCGTTATGACGTCATTTATATTTTTTAAATGGAACACTGTATATTTCTCCATTTTTGAATTCTGTTTTAACAGCTGATTCCAAATATGTATCACACTTAGGGACTAAAATTGATAAATGGGAAAAGACGGCCATTAAAAAAAACGAGTAAAAAAAGTAAAATAAATACGTTTTGTATTATTTTTTTAAGTAGGCTAGTTTTTGTTTGTTTTATTGTTTTGTCATTATCGTCTTTGACAGTGAATTACATAATAATACATTATCCCAGTAGTGGTTTCTTAATAATTGTTGACGATTTATACATACAGTATTAAAATTAGAAAAGTGGCATTCCATTAAGATTCAGCTTGTGCAAGAACTAAGTGATGTAGCAGACGTGTTTGAAAGTAACTTGACCAAATATTTCTGAACAAGTGAATTGGTAGACGTGGATCTATCGAATGGCCACGAAGGTCACCGGACCTCAATCCATTAGATTATTTTCTATGGAGCCAACTAAAAAACTTAGTTTATGAAACCAAATCGGAAAACATTGTTGAAATAAAAGAGAAAATTAGAACAGAAATAAAACAATATTTCTCAGGAAACTATAAGCAAGGATCAGCAACACTTTATCTATCGTTTAGTGTACTGTCAGCTTCAACAAGGAGTACAGTTCGAACACTTACTATAAACTGTTTTTATTATTAACTAACAGTTAGTTCTAGTGACTATTATTTGTTTAAATAAATTAGTAAATTCTTATATTCAAAATGGCCATACCTTTTAACTTATCAATTTTACAGTCAGTGTGATATATTTTTTGGAATCAGCTGTTGATTCAGAATCCAAAAATGGAGAAATATACAGGGTGTTCTATTTAAGAAAAATATCGATAACGTCATATCGGAAACAGTGATGACGTCATAAGCAAAAAATAAAGGATAAGGTGTGCAATTGAAATTAAAAATCGACATGTCCGAACACTTTTTATATATATTATTATAATGCATGGAAATTTCTTGAATGCAATTTGGTCATCGCGTGCCTTTCTCTTCATCATACAGGGTAACCTACATATCAGAGTTCATGTAAACAAGATCCTTAGAGCATTTCCGCAGGAAAAGGTGTTCATCCATAGCTCAACTACAGCCCAATAATCTTGCCTTAGCTGCGAAAATAATGTTCTCGAAAAACGTGCAGAGATCTAAAGTGTTACCAAAAGACTACATGCGTCCTAGGAAGAAAAGGACAAGTAAAGCATAGAAACAGCCTTCCAAAAAAATACATATGCATGTAAATTAAATAAGATTTAGGTTGGTTCCTATAAAATTAAACCCTTCTATATTCCATTCATTATTAATATATTTTGTTATTTCATAAATCTTATATCATATATTTTTCCCATAGATTACGAATCTGTTATGGAATTGTTTAATATTTTTTAACTATAGAGAGCAATAAAAAGTATTTTTACTTTAAATGGAACACCCTATATGTCTGAATATTCAGAACCTATTAATGATTTTGGAAACAATGATATGTCATATTTGTAGTTTTGTTCTTAAAGCAACTTAGATATTTAAAAAACATTTATGGTTTATTAAAGGTTTAACATGACAAAAAGAAAATAACTGATATAATAACTAATTTTAACGATTTAAAATATAATTCTATCAAGAAAAACATTGAGGGAGTTCAAGTCTTTACTTTCTGGAGGTCGAGGAATAAGTCTCTGTTTAGATATTCCAGTGGAATGGCGCCAATTCAATAAGGTGACTATTTCCCTGGTGCTTAAGAGTACACCATCCTCTTGTCATGTAATGTTTAATTTGGATATGTAAAAGATGCAAAAATTTCTTTATCTCTAAAAATAACAGATTTCAATCCACTGGACTATGGTTCTTTGGATAATTTTGAAAGATAAAGATATTTTACGTATGTTATAATTAGGTGTAGTTTCATTTTGATAATTTTTGATTCTTTGGTATTTTTACACTAAAAGCTGTGAAGTGGCGTAAATAAAGTTACATCACTCTTCTGAGTTTGCGACAATACCTGATACCTATACTAGTATAAATTGAAAATCTTAGTAAGTCTCTACTTTCGATAACATTTGGTTTAAACTCCATTATTTATTCATATAAGCACACAGAAAATTGTTTACCTGGGCACGCGGAGCGACCCTTTTGTCGACCTTCAAGTAGTGCAAAGTTCTTTAAAATGTATTTACATGATATCGCGCGCCTATGCTAGAATTTTTTATGTGCTGCTATGAGGATGAATGTACTATAGATATTTTTATTCGATTATACGTAAAAATGCTCCAATAATGTTTTACCATATCAAAATCTCGTAGAGATAAGCCCATTTAAAACAAAATAGACATCAGACCCGAAGAAAATTAAATTTTATTTTTTAATTGTCTTTTTTTAAACAAGAGACTAAGGCACAATTTCAAAAACAACTCATTGACTAAAGTTAATTTAACAAAATTTAAACTAAGATTGCCATGGAAAGAAACGGCATAAAATAATAAAGTGTTAACATAACCATTATACAGGGTGAGTTATATTTTTTCCGCAAATACTAAAAAATCGGTAGAACAAGTCGAAATAACGGCAGTTTACCGAAGAAACTTTGTTCTAAAAGTGACTTTTTTTGAGATACATTGAGGTTTTAATTTATTTTCGGTTTATTTTTTGTATCTCCGACATTTATTGTATTATCGAACTGCAAATGGCATACAAGTTTCGAAATAAATTGTAAATATTCAGCATAATAAAAATCTACCTTCAACGATGTTCCCCAATGTGTAAGAATCGGCTGTAGTGATTCAGGAATACCAAGACACATGCTGTGATATGTACGAAGACGTTTAGGAGATTTAAGAAACACTTTTTGTACTTGCTATTAATGCATCTACCTCTGGAAAACCTTGTCGAATAGGTTCTGCCACAAAATGTAAAGCATGCACTTTACACGTAACATGTACCAACCTACAACCGTGTTCTTGAAGAGAACGGTCTACCAAATCCATTGTAGTGGCACCATCGGTCACAAACATCAACACTTGTTTACAGGTCAAATTTTTCTAACGTCTCCAGCACCACCCGCGTAATTGTTTCACCAGTACACTCAGCTAATATTTTGCTAGCTGGTAACAGTGGAAATGTTGGCTTAAGAGGGTCCAGTACATGTACTATAACAATTACAGTAGTTTTTACAATCTGTCGTCTCGTCAACACATAACCAGAGTGTATTTTTTAATATATATTCTTGCGGCTCGCTTCGGTACTTTATATTTGTACGCCAGTCATTGCCCCCTAAATACCTGATGTCACGCCATTGAACCGCCGCATGACTTGTCAGCTTTAGTTATGAAGTACATGTTAATATTATTACGTAACATACTTGCCAAAACGATTTTAATTCAGTTTGAAAGCTACCCGCTTGCTTCAAAATACAGTAACATATTTTATATTATACTTACCCTTTTGTTCAAGAATATGTTTTCTTATATCAGTCCTTTGTAGGCACTCCTCATAGTTTTACTACCCTTAGTAGCAATTTCATTGGCATTTAACCATATAACTGTTTTTATGAAGTAGAATAACAATTGTTCATTCCAGTTAAATTGCTGGTTGCTTTCCAAATATCGGTCCGTTGACGGTTCAACGTACTATTCAAAATATAAAAGTTGTTTAACTAGTAATGCTCTATTGCTGTTGATTTATTATTGTAGTACACGTAAGTTTTAGTAGCTTGCACGAACATGAAAAAAAGTAAATATTAATATAATCCATTATAGGATTACGTAGATGTAATTATTTAATGGCTTTTGTACAGGGAATGTTATATTCCTATAAAAGTCTCTCGAACTGATCTGCGAAATATCTCTGTTGTCGTTTATATAATTTTGTTTAAAAGAAAAAATGGAAATATTACCAAAGTTTTCCGAACAAATAATCATAAATCCCTATTTTTTAGTGACATGCACTTGTAATGGCGATATATAACATCATTCATCTCAATCATCTTCATAATAATGATATGATAAATGATAAATATTACAAATTACACAAAATTTATATTTAAATGACTCGGTTTCAATTAATTTTCTTTACATTAAATTGTTTCAAACTTTTTGTTTAGTAAACACCAATGTAAAGGCGTTCCATGGCTCCTCTTATACGTCTGTCAATGCAGTGCCAATAATGGTTGCGTTTTTATTTAAATATGTCGTGGCATAGGTGCCCGCCTATTTCCTGATAGCACCAATCACCCATAAATTAGGTTAATCCTTAAGTACTGTTGGTCCAGAAATTCACCAAATTATCTGTGCATTTAATTTAGTTCAGTTTTTATAAGTTTCTGTACTTTAGTTCAATGTATAGTACTCACTATTTCTTCATTATTTTCTAGTTTATAACTCTGGTCTTCCAAAACTTACTTCCTAGTTTCTTTATTTTGCAATGAATAGATCATTTTGTCGGGTAGGAGTAGATGTACATGTTTAATTATTAAATGAATTTATGCTTTTTGTTATTACTATTATTATTATACTATAATAGGTATAATTTGATAAAGTGTAAACAATTGGATCACTTAAAAATTACATTTTCACGTACCTTGGTATACGAGTACACAGCCTACTCATGGAAAAGAGTGAAAACAGTATCAGGAATATTTTATGTTCGACATTTTGTGCATTAATAACGTTATTATTATAACAAATACATACATCATCGGAGAGAATAATTTGATGAGAAGAAAAACACCACATAAAACACACAGGATGCTGTTCAAAATAAGCAAGTTATGGTAGTACGAAATGTAAAAAAATAAACATATCGAAAAAAAAAATAAACAAACGTAAATAGAGAAATAAACGATATGAGAAATAATTACAATTACATAATAGTAATGATGGTAGACATCCTTACAACGAGTGTTGACAATTATTTTATTTATAATGTATTTCGTTTATTAGATTCATGGCCTTCTTAAAAGAAACAAACAAATGTAATTGTCTGGGTTATTTATGAACCGATTTTAAATCTGAAAAAACCTTTATAAAGGGAAATTAAATATTCATCAGAAAAAATCTCCTAAATATACAGGGTGCTATTTAAAATAAGAAAGTTGGAGTCACTTCCCGTTAAACCGGAAGTGACTATTTTAACGCAGGTGGATAAAAAAATTACAATTTTTGTCTTGATTCATCCCTACAAATTTCCAAATTTCTATCTCAAAAATTGTAGAAAAATATGGGGGGTTCCCTAGTCCCTGGGCCACCCGGTATAGTTTAGTCCACTTGGACTAGAGGACGCAACTCTTGGTACCTGCTTTGCAGGTCCCTATCAATCACTAAGATATCAATGATGTATGACGGGTAGTAGCAATGACCACTAGGAGGATATACTTATTACTCTCTATGTCTGTCTTGCTTAGCATGGTTTGCTATTATTATTTGTCTTTTCTATTACTTATGGCATACTGACAAGAACATAACAAGTTTGAAACTGGTCTATGCCTAGTGAGGAATTAACAAATGAACTAAGGAAACAAGACTTGCAGGTTTAATACAACGCAGGTCGGGGCTTTGGTCCGTTGAGTAGTTGTTTCCTGTAAATCTTATCCAGAAAACTGTTTGATTTTCATTAATCGTGTTATTTATAAAAAGTCAGAAAATTATAATTATTATCCAGCAATGAATGATAGAAAATTAGTAACACTTTGTGTTCATATGAAATAATGTTGAAAAGATGTTATTTTTTTGCCACATTATCTTATTGACCCATATATTTCAGGTTCAACAAACTGTACACGATAAGAATTACTAAAGAAAAATATACAAACAATAAGTGTTTACTTCTATTACATGAATTATCATATTTACTAATACTATCATGAAAAACAATTAAAAACTGTTGACTTTCTTGTTACAAAAAAGTGAACAAAGTAGTTTGTTTAAAGTGCTGTTATCTATCACATATTGGAAAAGACTCTGACGTAACTATGACGGTGAAAATTGTAAATTTTTATAATTCCCATGACGAAGCTAATTACCAGTACTCATTGTGCAGTTATTGCTACATTATTTCCCAAACAATTGCATAATTAATACTGCACTTGAATTCACATACAACTGCTGCAATGAATTACAATGAAATATTTAGAAATTTATCAATTTTAACGGACTAGTACAAACCAGTCAAGTTATGAAACAATGTACCGTCGCCCACTAAAAGTGGAAACACATCTGAGTACGTCGTGCGACTAAAGCGGCAGATTAAAGATGCATATACTTAGGCAATTTGAATGTCACGACGTTAAAAACAGGGGCAAAATGCAAAACAGGAGCAGGCGGTACATGAAACAGTATTTTACCTTTACATAACAGCTCCTCTCTGCACCACCTTTATCTGTCTACGCCAAAAAAAGTTTGGTGTTTTTGCGACGACACATGTTTCGCCACAACGAATTTACTAATAATTGAATTGGATTTACGTATACCGTTCCACACTATACATGACAACACACAAAACATCAATTTTTCTGAAAACGCGGAAATTACAAACTGCATAGAGCAATGATTTGAACTAAATAGAAGGTCATATAAGCAGGTAGTTGCCTAGAGACGCAAACGATATTCGATTATAATTAGTACGCACATACATAATATAATTCTCGTCCGCTCATCGATGCCAATATAATTTTCAGCGGTTGACACCGCTCATCGGTGCCAGTTTTACTTGCAAAAATTAATTAATCAATTTAATTAATGTGTAAGTACACCGTCAAAAATTACTATTTAATTTATGACTATTATATCACGCATTTTTGGAATATAGTATTAGGTTTAAAAATTCGTCTCTGGAATGACATCCAAACTCCCCAAGTCTACGCAAGAACGCATCGCGAGTACAATTTAATATGTTTCGTACTATGTATGCAAAATGGAGTTACTCTCTCAATTTTTATATTGATCCAATTTTGTTTGTGTAGCTTTTTACTTTTTTTGGTGGAAAAGAATATATGATTATTTAAATCCATTTCATGTTATATCCTTGAATTTAATTAAGTAATAAATTTCTGTCTTTGGGAAACAACCATATTTTTTCCCAGTATTTATTTTATTGTTACTTTTGTAGTAAATCACGAATTTCATTTCTTGTGATATTTCGTAGTTCATAATTGCATACAAAAAGAATCGTTCAATGGAAACAATTTATTTTGTTTTTCACATAAATTTAAGAAACAGTATTAGAAAAGTAGTATTGGGTGTTTCTAAACTGCATGTAAATCCTTGAACCATCTATTCCTTACCTAAAAATAAGATGAAAAGTTTCTATAAACATATATGTCTAAAATCGCTTTCTAAGGGAGCTGGAGACACCCAAATCTGACACCTAAACAGTGGTTTTTATGAATTATTTCGGAAACAACTTCACGATTTCTTTTTAAACTGCTAAAATGCAAGCAAAAATTATCCTCAGTACTACTTCGTAGGTCACAAAGTCTATTTTATTCGTAGACTTTTTTCTTCTTTATTAAAAAAAAGTGAAATGCGAGTATGTATTTATTATTCAAGAATTAACATATTTTAAAACTGAAATAAAAGCATTAAAAGAGATTCTCGAAATGTCCACAATCTTCGCGGATACATGCTTGCAGACGACTTACAAATATTCTCTGTCTCTCTGTCTCTGGTACTAAAAAATACAGATTTTATTGGCCTGTTGGTATCGGTAGCCTCAAAAATTTTATTTTGCTATTGTTGGACATCATTTATCGCGTATGCTGAAACTAAATCTTTTGTACTGCCCCAAAAATAGAAGTCAAGCAGATTTAATTTGGGGGGACGTGCCACCACCTAATAAAAACATCTTGTCCTTTTCCAGTTCAGGTTCGAGGGAACCTTAAGTTTAAATATCGTCTTACATTCTGTTCGTAATGTGGCCCTGCCCCATCGTACATAAACCATATTCGCTGATAAGCCAAGACTGGAAAATTCTTTAAAGATTGTTCCTTTTTGGTAAATCCGCCGGTTTTAAATGTTGTAATTTTTGGTGATAATATGGCTTTTGGTGAGATGGTATGGATAAAGAAGCTACTCATGAGTTATCCCTCATGCTGTTGCGTGTGAAACTTCCAAGCGGTTTGCTATTTTTCTTGCACTGACCTTAGGTTCATCTTCCACCAAATGTAATACAGCTTCTTCCCTATTTGGATTTTTCACATATCGTTGATTTATTCGGTACAAATCGATCCATACTTCAAAATTTTGACGATTGGGAACCCTACTATTATATATAACTCCTGATTCCAGCGTCTTGCCGCCAATACATTTCACCTGCACTCGTCATAAATTAAGCGCATATCCCTTAATTCAGGGAATGAGTATCCGTCTACTGGTATTATTGTAGTCAACAATAACAAGAACGATAAAGCAATAAATCGTGAATGAATTGATAGTGTGTCGTCATTTTCATAAATCGACTTGATTATAAAATACAAAATCCTGATAATTTACTGAATGCAGAGTAATCGATTTCTTACATTTATTCAACAACAGTAAATCCATTTAAAATTTTGCAAAAGATAAAGAAGTCAGATATTGAATCATTCTATTTCCAAATTGAGGATAATAAAGCTTTTAGAAATATCACTCCCGCAAATTTATGAACATTGGAAACCTCACTCCAAAGACGCATAGAAATGTGTGTCAATCAAAATGGGCAACATGTAGAACACTTTTTATAATATCTTCTCTTTTTTATTGCTGAATTTTGCAGTTATTGTTCAATAAATCGAAAATGGTTACAAATAGCCATAGGGATGTACGTACAAAAAATGTTCGTTTTTCAATTCTACATCAAATCGTCCAAAAATATACAGGGTGTTCTATTTGAAAAAATTGAGAAAATTCAGTTGAAATAGTAAATTTAAAAAATATTTTTGGCCATCCTGTATACTTTTAGGAAGTGAAAATAGCCGAGTGTCATCACACAGATGTCTCATAACTGGTACTAACATATTTTTTTCTTAAAATCTATAATTGTGACTGTAATGATTTTTCTTAATATACACGTGTAAATGGTATAATTTCAACAAAAAAATCATTACATCCAAGTGGTTGGGAGAGAGTCAATAATAACACAGGAGTGGAAGGAGTGGATATTCTAATATACATGGCATTCCATTTAAAATAATGTTAGTTGGCCCTTTAGAATCGTCTTGGCTCACCCTATTTCTCTTACCTCATTACAGATTATTTCATGAAATTTAAATTTGGGATTATTTTTAACCGTAAGGTATTCCGTAAATTTTTTATCACACTGTATATTTTTGGTTAGTTTATATGGTAGTAACAGTATATTATTACGTGTTACGTTTCTGTTTATATAAAAAATATTATAATCACTAAACTATATAATTTTTGCATTTCGTGTAATTACAGTAATTTTAGTGTTACCAAGAATACGGAAGGATAGCTCCATAATATTGTTATTATACAACAGTCTGATCAATAATGACTGATGGAAGTAAATCACCTATTTGCCTCAAGACACTACTTTTATATTTAATAATAATGTTCAATTGTTCTTATCGTAATATATCAATGGTTACGACATACCACAGTTATTGAACAAAGAAATCTAGATACAGCATGAGTGTGGCAAACGAGAGATGCTATGGATGGATCTTCTTAGTCAGTTATTTTTGATCACCTGAAATGAAACACTTTTGCATCAAAATCATGGAGATTCATCGCACAATGGCAAAAATTAATCAATCGATTACATGTTTTCTTCACTGCGTGAGGTAAGCAAACAGAAGGACTTGTAAAACAAGAAATACCAGGTAAATTGGGGGGTTGACGCCCTGCCACCAAATAAACACTGCCTTGGATTTTAAAAGAGGTTAACAGGTACTTAAATAATAAAATATTCTGGAAAGTTGTAATTTTTAACTTTCTAGAAGCCTGCCAATTTTAGTTGGCTTGTGAATAAATAACATTGTCGGTAAAAACTACTTGTGATACAGGTTCTTTAAGAAAACACACAATTTTCAACATATTCTATGTACAAAGACCTTAATTAGTGTTAAGGGGTCACTTCTTTCAACAAAATAATATAATAAATTATGCTACAAAGGAACATCACTTTTAGAGTTTGCAGATTGTGTCCAAAACAGCCACAGTAACACGAAATAATATATATTTAAAAGTGTGTGTATTTCCCTATATCTGTTACACATCATACAGGGTGTTCCAGCAAAACTTCTTATTTGGAATAATTGTTAAACGAAAATAGACGAAAATTTCAAAAACCCGTTTTGATAGATTAATGCAACACACTGACCTATTTTTCCACGAAACACCAAAACGCTATATACTACACTCGAAGCGAGTTTCGCCAGCCAAATTGGCATCATCTGGAGATGATTAAGACGAAACTTATGCTAACAATCTACCTTATTTATACCTAAACTATAACTAACCAACAAAGCGGGCTACCTGGAATTGGCCCTCTGTCACTATTCGTATTATTTTTACACTTTATGATTTCTAAGCCTTCAAATGCATCCAGCTGTCTAGTATTAGTTACATTCCTAATTAATCTTAAATTGCTAATATCTATTTTATGATTGTTCTCAAACGCATGTTGAGCAATACTAGACTTATCTATTCCACCATATTTGAGATGGGTCATAGGCTCTTTGAATCTAGTTTGAATTGATCGTCTAGTCTGTCCAACATATTTTTGATTACAGTCCTTACAACTAATTTCGTAAATCCCCGACTTTTCGTTTGTTACAATTTTGTCTTTTGAATTGCCTAAAAGTTGTTTTAATTTGTTTCCAGATGAATGAACCACTTATTATACCTACATTTTAAAAATCTTACCAATACCGTGCGTGAATGTAGGATCGAATGGAATCGATACAAGTTTCGGATTTTCTCTTTCATTTTGAAAGGTTGAGGAATTTCGAAGCGACTCAAACTTTCGTATCCTAATTATTTTTTCAATTAAACTTACGGAATATCCACTACTCGCAGCTATATCCTTAATCAATGCCTTTTCTTTTTCAAATCTCTCCTTATTGAGGGGGAAGCTTAATAGACGATGGACTGGAAAATTAAAACTCGCCATTTTGTGTTGAACACAATGGTTAGAGTCCTTAGGGATATATTTCAGAGTAGTGTTATCTTTTCTGTATATGTCAAATTCTAACTTATTTTCACTATTTCTAACTAATAGTACATATAAAAATGGTAGTTGTCCAGAGTTTTCAATTTCATATGTGAATTTAACTGACGCGAAACGACTGTTTAATTCAAATACAAAGCGACTTGTATCGAATACTGCAAAAGTGTCATCCACATACCTAAGCCAAATCCCGGGGAAATACTCGAATTTTTCTTTTGCTTCCGTCTCGAAACTGTTCATGAAGAGACTGGCAATAAATGGTAACATTCTGCTGTTCCTTCATGTTGTTCGAAGAAATTATTGTTTACTCGAAAACAATTTTATTTCATGCAAAGTTTAGTGTTTAGTTTGAAGATATTCTTTTACTACATCTTGACTGAGATTGTTTAATTCGAGTAGATCCTTAAGGTAGTCCAAGGTCTGTGGTATCGGAACACTTGGAAACAATAAACAAACGTCAAAGGAGATCAAAATTTCACCTTCTTGCAACTGAATATTTCTCACCTTATTAATGAAATCATTGAAATTAATTACAGAGAATCTAGGTGGTGCAATAGGTACATTTTTGAACTCTTCTGTTAACCATTTTGATAGGCGATAAGTCGGAGATCCGATTGCTGATACAATAGGACGTAACGACTTTCCTGGTTTATGTATCTTAGGTAAGCAGTACAATCTAGGTACTCTTGGGTTAGATAGCTTTTAAATAAAAAACAATCTTTTTCACGCAACCGTTTGATAATTTTTGTAGATTTTGACTTTCTATTTACTTTAGTGACAATATTTGTCGAGATTTGATTTCTGCAGCATTTCTGACAAATCCTTTAGAAGAATCAGGAAGGTATTGAATTGAACTTTCAATACTTGCAACAATCTCATCTAAAATGTCTTCAGAGGCAGGTAAAGCCAAATTTAGTCCCTTGTTAAGGAGATCAATTTCTTCATCAAACGACTGTGAGGAATGATTTTCTACAATGTTGAGAACTTTTGAAGGAACTCTTTCGTTTGACGTACTACCGATTAATCTTGAGAGTTTTTTATTTTGTAACGTAATAAATTTCGCCCTAATTGATATAAACATGTTCCTCTGAAAGTCACACCATTGTTCATGTTCTAAATTATTTAACTTATAGATAAGCTTTTTGTAAAGTCCATATGCTTGTATTTCAAGCATACTTCGTTTACTGTATAGATACTTAATTTCTAAATCTAGCCATTTCTGCCTTGCAAACATTGTATCTTTATCTGATTAATGCACAGAAATTGAGTAAAAACTTCAGCTAGAGCTCGATTCTAATAAAAGTGTCTCAAATGTTCGTCAGCTTGTTAGTAAATTTGAAGCGTCTAGTTCAGTTCAGATAAAAAAAGAGTTATCCCACAAAATGAAGCAAGAGCTATTGCAGTGTAGGCCATAGGTATCTAGATCCAAATCAATCGGTTAGTCAAATAGCTGCAACTTTAGGTTTCTCGTCTTCGTCTTTACACCGGATTCTGAAAAGGTAAATTTCGTTCATATAAAATTCAATTACACCAAGAACTTTGACTTTGATTTCAAGTTGGAATTCTGTGAAATAATATCTCAGCGTCTTGAGGGCAATGCAAACTGAACTGCTTTGAACAGTGCTATAAATAGGCATAACTGTAGATAAGTGCAAAATATCTTAGTTTATCGGGACAACGTAGAGCTATGTGTCTGTAACACTTTCAGGTGTTGGAGTGAAGAAAATTTTAAATGATCATGTCAATCCACTCCACTCCAAAAAATCTTACAGGTGAAAGATATCTTGATATGTTGGAAATTGCCATAGATGCTCTCATAGCGAAAGTTTCGAGACGAGAATTTATATCCTGATGAAATATTGCCCTACAAGATGGAGCTCATCTCATTGCAAAACAATAGAAAATATCTAGACAGAACATATCACAATCAATGGATAGGGCGGCGAGATGTATTGAATGGACAGCAAGACCACCAGATCTTACACATTTGACTATGTTTTTTGTGGGGCCATTTGAAATCTATTGTATGCCGCACTCAGCTAATCTACAGAAATTAAGTCAAAGAATCATTCCGAATAACTCCTTAAAATGTTTCATAATGTTACCGAGATCGGTAGCGCAGTGGGCTAGAGCGTTAAGTGACAAACGTAGCTGGCTTACTGCCTATCGACTTCCGGGTTCAAATCCCGGTTTCGATTCTGGCAAAGTCGAAGGGTTTGGTTGTGTGTGTCTGCGTTTTTTCAACGGTGTCACCCCTGTCCGAGCTTCCTCGGCTTTGGTTTGGGGGTTGTCTAATTTATGTGGTGTGTATTATGTTTTATGTTATGTAATGATAGAACGGAGTTTAAAAATCGATATTATTATTGTCAGGAACAAATTTGCGGCCATTTTGAACTAAAGCGAGATGTTTAGTTAATACTAGCCTTTTCAAGTTTTTACTTGTAACTCGGCGAAAAATTAAAATATGTAAAAACGGTTTCTAGGGCTGTACTCTAAATAAAACTACTTTTAATTTGAGGTCCCATAAAAGGTATGTATATTGTCACTTAAGATTTTAGGAATTGGGATTGAGAGTGAGAGCTATGTTTTCAATTTTCAATTCAATTTTCAATTTTTTATTAGTCTTTAGATCATTATACATGATATAGGCTTAGTCATTGTACAAAACAAAATAATACAGAAAATTTATATAAAATAAATAAATAAAAATCAGTATAAATAGTTAGTTTTAAAAGACATACACAGTCTGACAATTATATACAAACAAACATACATATACATAAATTTGTGTATATGTTATATGTATATTATATACACATATATACACGTATTATACACAAATCTACATATACATAATATAAAAGTGATTATAGGCAAATATAGATCTATCTATTTAAAAAGGTATCAGCATTATAAAATGCACCACTCACTAACAATATGCTGCATAATATTGCTAATCTACGTCTCCCATTGATCTACCGAAATGGATTTTTTGCAATTGTTGTACCTTTTTTCCCTTTTAAATATTATTCCAGATATAACTTTTCGCTGTAGCACCTTGTATATATATATAAATATTTTTGTTATAAATAAATGTGTGCAAAATTTCGTAAAAAGCAGGTTATGAAGTAATTATCAACGACAGCAACAACAAGCAGTACGTCATCTTTTAGTAACCTTCCCCGAAACTAAAAGGTCAAAAATTGTAAAAAATTATGATTTAGAACTTTTTGACAATTACATTATTTTTGCCCCTGAACTGGTAAATAGCCGCATAATCTGTAAAATTGTATGTTAATTTCATTAATCTGGTTCAAGTTCTGTATTGAATCGAAAATTATGCAGTGCGATATAAACATCTGCGTAATGGTTATTTCGACAAGGCCAAAATTTTAGAACCTAACTACAACGTTTGTAATATATACGCAAAGAAAACAAATTAAAAACGTTAATATTAATTTGAATATAGAAGTCTACCGGCAAGGTGATCGATTAGTCATTGGTAAAACGTTAAAGCTTGTTTACTATTTTCCGCGAAAATCCTTGTTGCAACATAAATTGTTGTTAGCATGTTAATTTGGTGATATTTTCTAGAAGAGTTGGTAAACATTTGAAGGATTTTCGTACTAGTTATGGTGTTTTGAAAGTTTGTTGTCATACTCGTACATATTACACGAGGGTTCAGGAGAGGTCATTTTCAATGATTTTTATGCAATTCACCTTAAAACACGCAATCAAATTCAATTGTATTTTTTATTCGTATTTTTTATCTTGCCAAATCAAGCAATTACTTAGCCACCGAGTAATTTATTAAGTGTGCTGTGAATCATGCATCATGCATCTATCTGTGCGACTCTGCCTGAACGCGATCATATACAGGGCGCCCGGAAAAAGGAGGCCAATCCGGTAACCATGGATTCCTTGAGCAAAAATAATAGGACTTTCACAATGCCATTTTTCATTTTAGACCCCCATGTTCGATATACAGGGTGTCAAAGTTTGAAGTTTATAAATATATTTTTTTAATAACTCGAGTATTTCGTAAAATATTTATTTAAAATTTGATGCACTGTTCAACTTAAAGTCACATCTTTTGAAGAAAAAAAAACTAAAATTAATGGTCAAATATTCAAAATAGAGGGGTTCCAGTATCCACTGACCCCCCAGTTTGTTAGTACCTGCGCCAATGACTAAGTTAACCATCCATTTTGGATTATTTTGTCTCTTTCGAGGAAATGCTTCGTTTTAGAGATAAGTTGAAAAATATTGGTGCCTACGCGGCTTACGGTAATTTCATAATTTTCAAATACTAAAACTAAACAATTGATTCAAATTTTGCAATAAGTATAAAAATATCAATAATAAAGGACAAGCCGAAAATAACTATTTCTAATGTCAATGGCTCCCAGATAAAAAATTGGTAGGCGAAATGAATTCAACAATCTACAATTATTTATAAATTAGATGCATTATAACAAAATAACAAATTTAATATACCTTATTATCTACCTCACCTGCCCACACATTGACTTTAAAGTTTACTTGATGATGCGTCTCTACTTTGGCTTTAGGATTTTCTTTAGCTTTAGCCCATACGTGTGTGTTATGAATATTTGTCGTCTCGTTTCTTGAAAATATAAATTCATCGGTAAACAAAATGTTTCTGATAAAACGTAGATCTCGGTTATTCATTTCACATAACCATCTACATAATATAAGTCTTGCCTTGAAGTTTTGAGGCAAAATAGTATGTACTTTTTGTAGATGGAATGGTTACAGCTGCTGACACCGTAAAATAGCGTATACCTGAGTTTTCCCTATGTTTTCGACCTGCTTAGCCAACACCCTGGTACTAATTTTCGGTGTTTCCTCAACAATTCTTAAAATTTCCTCTTCCAGTTCAGGTTGAATCGCATGGAGGCGGCCGCAATTACCCCTCCGTCTTTCCCTTAAATTTCCAGCCTCCCTTAGACGGTTAACTACATTTGAAAAATATTTTCTTTTGGGATGAAATCGATTGGGAAATTTTTCGGCATAACGCCTAGCAGCTAAACTAGCATTGGAGTCACATTTTCATAATCGAGAAATAAATAAATGTTTACAGTTTACAGAAATATTTAAATCTTGGCTAAAATTTCGGCCATTTATCGTTGTCAAATCGACGATTTACTGTTTCAAAAGTCAACTTTAAACAGAGAATCTGATTAAAAATATATCTCATCCTGACAAAAATAAATTTTTTGACTAATTTGTAATGACGTAGCAGATTATTATTCTGGAGTAAAAGCTCGCTGTTGAAGGTTAAATTTAATATGACAAGATTCGTAATACAATTACCCTCAGGGGATCGCGACCATTATTGGTCTAAAGAGCACGTACTCTTGGTAATCCATCTCTGTTTGAACTCGTCAATTCAGTCAATGAATTTAAGACATGCCTATAAGTATATATTTTTTAACAGTTGAACAAAAAAGATATCGAAATTTATATTTCACCTCAGATAATAATCTACTAATAATCTTTGGGCCGTTTCTTAAGTTCTAGTAAAAAGGAAACTGTTTATTTACCTTTATTAAAAAATGTAACACAGGTTATGATTTAATTGTTTTTTCTTGGCATTTATAAATATTTTTTTCTACGACCTCTATTAAAAGTAGCCTGTTAACGACCTAATCAAAATAAATTCATATTGACATCCCAGAACAATTTAATGAGTGTCAAACATCTCGTGTTTGATTGTTTGACTCTTTATAAAAATATATAATTAAACAAAGTTCAAATCTTAATAATGGTTCAGAACTTTCACGATACGCAGATTCTGGTAAATTAAGAAGAACGGAAAGTTAATAATTGTAATTACTCTTGACAAATCAATGGAAAAGATTTGATCGTCATGTTGACAAAATAATATTAAGAATTATTGTTAAATGTGTTAATACGATTCATGTTATATGTATAATTAGACGTTGATGTTTTTAATAAAAAAATAAATCCATTTAATACATTGTTAACCTGACTAGTATTACAATAACACAGAAGCTTTATCGATAATACTTTTAAATTTTTTTATGATTGCATGTGGAATTAGATATTTTTATTAATTCATGTCATATTCAATTATTTAAACACGCCACATTTATATACTGTATTTTAAATCAGATAACATAACAGTTTAGATGGGCCTAAGTTAATAAGAATGCCAAGTAATTTATTACACAAATTGTTGACATATTTATTTATGGTTTACAATTTTGAATGTTTTAAAACGACTCGGGAATGAATTGAATACAGCTAACTCAGGTTCTTTTATTTCCAGGAATATTACCATACAATCCAACATAATAATTGTAAATCAATTTTGCATTTGCATTGGTTGCATTCTTTATGTCATCTTAGACCAATTCAGGGTCTTAGATCATGATGGAATGAATACAAATGAAAATTTATACGTGTATTCAAGGACCTTCTTTCACTTCGTAAAATTAAAAACTTTCAGGACTCAAACCAAATGGCGCCATTTTGAAAAGTATGCCCCTTTTTGCAGAGGAAACGTCATCAGTATCCAAGAATTTAATAATACACAGACGCGCGCTCGCGGTCTCGTACACAATGATATGAGCATTTGGCCATTTTACTGATGTAACATGCCTTGAAGTAAATTCGTTTCTTTCGATCTTCTGTTAATATCTCCGTTATTTTTTTTCAAATTGGAGAACAAAAAAACTCTAATCAGAAAAATTTAGGCACCAGGATTTCAATTTGATTTCGTTGTTTGGTGTTATCAGTGTGATACAGTTTCAAAAGATTTCTGGGTGTAGTCCCGCATCGCTGATAAATACCTAGAAGACTACAACATTTTGTCAGAGTTACATCTGTCTCCTTCAGGTTCTTATTGACAACTGCTTACCACGCCTTCTCGTTACTAAAGGTGAGTAACTCGCGAGCGTTAAATCGGAGAGCTGACTCAGTCAAGTGAGTCTCTCATCTAGCTGACTCGATTTGATTTGCATCTGATTCTTTTGAAATATACCTTACTTATTTGCAGTTTCCTTCGCAGTTTTAATTCTTGATCATATCTTGTCACGTAGAGAGTTGAGCCCGTCGATTTCACTCGACAGTTGTCGGACTAAACTAAGTACTCTATCGCTAAATTTTGTTTTGCACTGGATTGGATCTTGTAATAATACACGTCGGAGTCGGTCGGCTCTTTTAAAGCGGCATATGACCAAAATTAGATGTTAGCAATTCGTTCGGAAACTGTACGAGAGCTGCTCGCGAGCGTTACATCTTCACCAAAAAAACTGCTTGTTCTGATTCGCACTGCCAGCCGCTCTCTTCAGTGATCGCAAGTATTCGAGAACACACTCTTTGATGTACCGCCCCAAGAGCAGACTTTGTACAAATTTAAGAGCAGAATTAGAACTGTTCACGAACACTCGTCTAGGCCAGGTTCGTCAATTGTTTGCAAACGATTTGCGCACTGTTCTAGAACGGCTCTAGTACTTGGTCTATACGCAGCTTAACGCGTGAGGAGAGCAGCTGAGCTGAGCAGAGTCTCACAATACTCCTTTGCGACTTGCGTGTAATCATTAAACTCTTTTTGATTCAGCTAACTAAGTCAATTCTTCAGTGAGAGTCAATTTATCCATCTTTACTCGTTACTCCAACTAAAATGGCGGATTGCCTTTTAAGTACTTTCGCTGTGTTAGTTGCGCATGCCTGGCCTTGACTGTGACTCCGAGTAATTGGTCCTGCCTTCTATTACTTAAAGGCATTCAAATTACCAAGGTATGCACCTAGTTTATTCAGAACTATATTAGTTACAAAATATTTCCATAAATTAGCTTTACGTGGAGACATTCAAAGGTAACCATGTGCATGCATAATTTAAGGTATTTCCAAAACTCGTCCTCAGTCTGCACTCGTTTTATTTTCTTTTTATGAGAATATAAAATCAGTTTAAAGCCTATCGGTTTTTCTTGTTTTCTTAAAATTCGGCATGGTGTACGAAAGAGTGTTACTGATGGAGTTGTAAACAGATTTTGGAATCCTGAATGTGAACTGATTTTTCACTTTCTCAACGAACATAATCTAAATTGTTTTACTAAGAATAAGTTCTTGTTATATCGGTTAAATTTAAGAGTATTATATTTTAATACGCAACATGAAACCATCCAAAACAGGACGTCCTTGTTACAAGTTTCATTTAGTAAACAAGCGTAGTAAAAACAGAGCTTATGCAATTTTGATCATGTGCCAAAGTTATCAACAAAAAAGAAACTACAAAGCACTGTCAAAGACAATTGCATTGCAAGCTGTAATCAAAAGTAAAACACAGACCGTAAGTGGTATTAATGTTAATTCAAGTAAATTGTTTGTACGTGACATCATAATTTAAGCTTCAATTACATAATCAGAAGAATCTCCCGAGCGCTTTGGGGTTTCGAAAAATGCACTAAACCATGAAACGATCAATTTAGAAACCTGCCGATGAAGGCAATCGAATACCAACAATTAACAGAGTATAATTACGCCAAACTGTAACTCTTAGACCATGGTGAATCGTATGTTTGCAGACCTCGATGTCCTTGGTACAAGTCTTTCAACTTATGACCTACTTACGAACGAATGAATTTTGCCGGCATCAGCTTGGTGCGGCACACGGTGTACGAGTTTCAGCTCGTACGCCTTATTTATAACCCGCAATCCGCTCGGCATGAACAGGAGAATGATAATCATTGCTATTGTGACATAAGATCACATATGCCATGATACCAACTAACGAACGGTGCATACGCAAGAGGTGGGTTTCAAACGCATTGCTTGCATACAAATATTCGCATTAGTTGTTTTATTTGCTTTGTACGACTTTCGGCTCTGTGCAACTGAAATAATAAGGTCCTCACCTTAAATATTTACACTACTACTATATACACTACATCTGACTAGTTATACAAGTGAAGCTAAATTTAGCACAGAGGAAGAAGAATGCATCAATATAAACTATGCGATGTGATGATAAAATACAGACCGGCATGTCTCATAATAGTTTCACAGTTGTTTGAGCCCCGAAATTAATCAAATCGTTCAGTAAACTTGAATGTGACACGAGTTCCATATTTTATTGATTTAGTGTAACAAAAATTATTAAGAGTCTTATATACCCTATTAAATCATAATTCTCGAATATCTCGTTTAAAACTTATCCGATTTGAGTGCGATTTTTACAAGATTTTACAAAAATATGTATAAAATATCGGAAGGTAACTTATTTTTTTTCAGTCGTCAAAAAATTTTCACATGCATTTTAAATATTTTGTATCCAAATTTTTTAACATTCCGGCATTAGTCACTGTTTGTAACGTTTATATTCATGTGACCCAACTCTTGGATTAGTTGAAAATAAATTTATTAGAAAACTAAAAACTGCATATCTATATTCCGATAATAGCTGCCATCTCGCATGATATTTCGGAAACACGGATGCACTTACATACACTGGACTCGTTTGCGGGAGGGGGAATCGGGCACTTAGCAACCACGTTGCGATTTGCGTAAACAACAGTGGCGTGTCTATTCTAGAGATATCTCAAATTTACTTATTTGTTATAAAGTGGGTACACTTGATTTCAATAAAAACTGGTACACTTTCTTTTAGCTATGGAAATCATTCGTTCTATGATTGATATTAATAATCTTACAAATGTCACTTTGACGTTAATCAGTGGCGTCATTATTAAAGATGGTTCGACATCTAACAGATATTCAAAAATTTCGAATTGTTTCTAAAATTGAAGATGGTTGGTCCATAAGAAGACTTGCTGCTGAATACAATGTGAGTAAAACCACGATAATGAGTGTTAAAAAACAATGGGAAACCAACCAAACAGTATCCCGTAAAGTTGGTTCCAGTAGGCCCAGAAAGAGCAATAATCAAGAAGATGAAAATCTTATAAATTACCTAATAGAAAACCCTTTTCAGACTGCAGTAAATGCAATTTCAGAGACAAATTTCCCTGCTTTGGTATCTACTGCTTGCAGAAGAATAAAACTATAAAGCGACTTGAAGAGTTGCGGCTAAAAAAATACAAACTTTCAGAAGAAAAGAAGCAGGGTCGGATTATTTTTGCACTCAACTATATAATCAATGATGAAAACTTCTGGGGACAAGTTGTCTTTTCTGACGAAAAGGTTTTAAATCCTGTAACGATGGACATGTTCGCGTATATAGGCCTCCTTCCACTAGATACAACGAAAAATATACTTTCGATCCACAAATATCAGGAAGGTTTTCAGTCAATGTCTGGGCTTGGATGAGCCTAAATGGGTTAGGTATGTGTTGGAACAGTGGTGGTCATCTCAATTCCATTAAATATATTGAAATATTAGACAATATTATGCTGCCGTCAGTAATAGAGGTGTTTCCGGAAAATAATTTTATTTTCCAACAAGACAACTGCTCCATACATACGGCCCATCGTGTCAGGCAATGGTTTCTTAATAAAAACATAGAGTTGTTACCGTGGCCATCTAAAAGTCCGGATTTAAATCCTATTGAAAATGTATGGGGACTAATGGTGAAACATATAAGAAAATTAAATAACCATCCAAATAATGCCCAAGAATTGGAAGGGATAATTGAAGACGCTTGGGAGAACTTGTCGCAAGAAGTTGACCTCAAGTGGTATTTTTGTGTTCTTATTTTAAAAATAGAATTATCATTATTCAGTTAGTATTTTAATTACAACCATTAGTAGAATTATCCGTAACAAATATTATTTTTTTAAACAATAATATGGCAGGCTTGAAAATGTTTTGGAAAAGTTATTTTCTAATTATTTTTTTAAAATTTCATTTGAATAAAAGAAAGAGAAAGGTTTAATAAGTTTAAAAACACAAAGAAAACCGATCTCCTCCAAAAAATCCAGGTCCGGGGTATATCACTTCTTTTCTACCCCCCCTCTCGACATGCCTGGCCAGCCCTATTTACAGACATATGCACACAACTAAACTATGATTTTCGATTACAAGAGTTGTACCAGTTTTTTTTAAAATCAAGTGTACACCTAAGTAGACGTGTTATTGAAAGTGATTATTAGTGCAGTGAAAGAACAATGGGAAAAAAAAAACATATAAGCGTAAATACCCTATCAGAAAACCGAAAAAATCGAACATTAGCCCAAAAGAGAAAATATAAAAAGTAAGTACTAGTGAAAATTGAATTTTTTCGTAAATTAATAAAAGTAATAATTTTCTTTTATTTCCGGGAATTTCTGTAGAGAGACTAATATAAATGAAAGTTTTCCCATTTTGCCGTCTCTAAATATTGATATGGAGAATGAAAGGCTCAATGAAAGGTGAATATGATAAATTTTATTTTTGATTTAAGCGCAGTAACCTCATGTACAGGGTGATCATTTTAAGTGCACCTTACTCGAATTTTCTGCTGTATTTTTAACCTAGGAAAAAACTTCAAAAAATTAAACTTATGTGCCTTTTTCTAGGGAATCCGAAAATTAAAAACAATTGAATGTCAAATAAAAAGAAAATGCCGAAAAACTGAAAAATAAAAAAAATTACACCCCGCATTAATATGCGGAAATGAACATATGACATTCCGAATACTGATTAAATATGCGCGTGACATACATATCTTTTACTTCCGGTTTGACCGGAAATTGCCTTAATTTTTTTTATTCTAAATGATATATCCTGTATATTCAGCTCAATTTAAAAAAATTTCTTTCTGAATTCAGCAATATATGTAACATCATCATAATCTTTCACATTTGATAAAAATATTGGAGTTTAAATTTAAAATAACACATATTTTTCATATTATTTCATCGCTTTTTTCATTCAGTTGAATGATATGACACACATTGATACTACATTTTATAGGAAAATTTTTTAAAATAATACTATGCATTAATAAGAAACGGTAAAATGGACATTTTTTGTAGATTAACGATTTAATTGTTTTGTTGTTTAGTTCTTTAGCTATTTTTAAACAAAGTAAATAAAATAATTTCGGGTATTTTTTTATTGTTTTTACATATTAATTGCAGGACAAGGACGCATGAAGGGTAAGGTTTATTGATGATGACTTTTTTGACATCAGGAAGGTTTGCAAACATTATTGAAGTCAGAAATGGGACAGGCGACAAAACAGTATGAAAAATAATCCAGGTCCGTATTAAAAAAATGAACTTGATGATGGTCCAGGACAGACGAAACGTCGCGTGTCGGATTAAAATTTTGTTGACACCACAATATGCGCAGGAAAATGTTGCATTCAAAAGTGTTTTCAATTTTCCTGTAACTTCACAAATAGTCAGAGCAAAATAAAAACAAAAAGTCAAAAATTTTGTTTTCCTCGAAAAATTTGAAAAGTGTAAGGATTTTCGGAATTTTTTTTCCAGAATATTACTGCTCTCATAAATGCGCAAATTTGTCCTCATTTAACCGACTTCGTATTTCTTATGGTTTCGAAGATCCCTGTACTCTGCCGAATTTGAGTCACTCTGTATAAGATAAATAAACAAATAAAATATCACAAAAATGTAAAACAAGAAAATAAAGTAAATTAGAAACAAAATCAGAAGATATCGAAAACATATTATTATCAAAATATCAATCAGTATGAAGCCTAATTAACCAATAGTCATTGCTAGAAAAAAATATCTAATACTTATTCGATTCAAAGTGGTAGGATATTTAGACAGTTTTTAGCAATGGCTGTTGCCAGTTTTGCGACGATTCATTCATACAAATTTTTTTTACCATTCTCAACAGATCCACCGCGATGAACAATTGAACAACTTTTATTTTTCCTCTCTTCTGCCAGAAGTGATAGATTCAAGGTTTGTCAGAAAATTAGAAATTAGAAGTCCTCCTAGAAATTATTAATAATAAAACCTCCTAAATGAACTGTTGTTTCTCTATTATCATTAAGTATATTTACTAAAATTTTTTTATTATAAACTAACACCCCCATATAGACATACAAATTCGTTTATTTCGCTACTGTTTAGCTTATAAGCTTGACGCAATACAACTTTTTCGTCGGTTTATGTCGTACGAAACCTCTAGTACTCCGCCTCTGATAATTCAACATCTCCCGATCTGAAATGTTCCACTATGCCGTTCTGTAACTAGAACATCGGCCACCTTCGACATTCGCCGCGATAATTTCGGTTTGGCTGTATATATGCACCGTGGCCTGCGCGGGGTGTGGTAAAATCGAGACTATATTTCACTTGCATCTGATATAGACTCTTAAGAAGGCAGGTGACCAAATGTAAAATTATTTATACATTGTACTGATTCTGCGGTTGGCTCCTTGTGAAACATTATTAAATATTTTAAATAAACGAAGAAAATTTGCTTTTAAATGTTTCAAAATTGTATTTTCACTCTACACGTGTTTCGGCTTTTTAGGCCCTTTTCAAGAGTACAGATGAGAGGTACTAATTTGTGTTCCTTATATATTGAATGTTACATCTGGCAACTTATACTAATAAAAATGGTTTGAAAGTTTTGGAATTTTTTAGAAAAGTTAAATTACTTTATCTAAAATGTGGTGATCTGCGAATATTTGTTGTTCATTTGTAATCGTTTTTTTATTTTTGTTTTCTTAATTTCTAATATTTCTAGTAAGTCTAATTTTTTGCTTTTCTTTTCGGAATGAAGTAATTCTACATTATCCATATTTATAAAGTAATTGTTTTCTATACAGTGTGTTGACATGCCGGTGCTATATACGTTGTTTACAATAGACTTTTTATGTTCTTCAAGTCGCTTTTTTATATTACGTCCAGTCTGGCCAATGTATATAACGTCGCAGTCACTACATTTTAGTTTATACACTCCTGTCTTTTGTAGTTTTTCTGTTTTATCCTTATCCAATATTATCCATAAATGTATTAATTATAGACCTGGAATTAGTGATAAAGTCAGCAATAAATTAAGTAAATTAGGTTGCAAAACAATATCTGTAAATAAAAATAACCTAGGAAAAATGTTAATAAACAATAAGGATGAAACAAAAACTACAAAAGACAGGAGTGTATGACGTAAATGTAGTGACTGCGACGCTATATACATTGGCCAGACTGGACGTAACATAAAAAAAGCGACTTGAAGAGCATAAAAAGTCTATTGTAAACAACGTATATAGCACCGGCATGTCAACACACTGTATAGAAAACAATCACTTTATAAATATGGATAATGTAGGATTACTTCATTCCGAAAAGAAAAGCAAAAGATTAGACTTACTAGAAATATTAGAAATTAAGAAAGCTTCCAAAAATAAAAAAATGATTACAAATGAACAACAAATATTCGCAGGTCACCACATTTTAGATAAAGTAATTTAACTTTTCTAAAAAAATTCCAAATCTTTCAAACCATTTTTATTAGTATGTTGCCAGATGTAACATTCAATATATAAGCAAGGAACACAAATTATAATTTAGTACCTCTCATCTGTACTCTTAAAAGGGCCTAAAAAGCCGAAACACGTGTAGAGTGAAAAATACAATTTTTGAAACATTTAAAAGCAAATTTTCTCGTTTATTTAAAATTATTTTGTCATATAAACATTTGTTTAGTCTTCGTTTCCAAGATACAGGGCGTTAAAGTTTAAAAAAGATGTTTAAATATCATTTGAATAAATGATGATGAAATGCCGGTATTTCACCGGCGCAGCCGGCAATTAATATGAAGGCCTTTTAGTTTAGTTTAGTGCCGCTAAGTACTAAGCTAAACTAAAAAGCTCGAAAATTCATTCACTGCAAACAGCTGTTTCATTCTTGTTATAAAAAACTAATAAATACACAAATCCTTTAGCATTTTAACCAGTCTCATGAATTTCGGAGTGGATAAACTGGCTTATTCGTTTCCACCTTAATAAATAAAATTTAGATCTTGTCAAATGAATAAACCGTTGACGTATCTATAACAAGAAATATTTGACGTTTAGTTTTGAAATCTAAAAGTTTTTTAGGGCCAAGATACTTTTCCAGATACCCTCCATAAGTACAGTTTTTTGGAGATTAAATAATATCTTTAAAACATTCAATCTTATTGCTTTTTGGTAATTTTATTCAAGGTACTGGCAATGAAAGAAGCCACTCAGTTTTGCGTCATGGTTTTCTCATGTCAGTTGCTCATGTGGAAATGGCTAAGCAACAAGATTGCAGGCAAACACAAAATTTATACGAATTAATTTCAATCATATTTTTTTGTGGTCTCCCAGTATATTAAACTGTCGTATTGGTCTACTATTCGATTTTAAGAGTAAAATCAGCAGCTTTTTTAAAGGTATCCGGTAATTTGAATGTATCTATCTGCTGAAGCAAAATTTAATGCATCTGTTTTGTTTAGACACGAAATCAGAAGCAATGAATACCATACAAATATCCAAAAAATTAAGAAGTATGCGTCATACGAAGTCAAATCAATCTTCATTCTGCAACAGTGAACTTAATAAATGTAACTTTTGATAATCTCAAATGATTTGTGGTTAGCTTTTTGTATCAATGCTCATTTGTACGAGAAATAATTAGTCTCATAATAACACTACGACATTTCGTTGATTTCTAATGTCTTCAAATAAGAGATCAATCATTTGTAGATAAGATTAATTGTTTGAAAATCCTTTTTGTTAACTTAGAAACTGCTATATAAGAAGAAATATTTAATTTTATGCTTGCCTCAACTATTGCGACTACTTATGATTGGTTAACTTCTAAATATAATACTATTAATATACCATTTTCTTTGTAATTATTGTAAATAAATAGCTCACTGAAAGGAAGATAAAATTATATTTATTTCATAATATAAAACCGAATATGCTTCCCAAACTGAGCTACAGACTATTAAATACATACATTCAAAGATCGTGCGCTACCTATCCGATAACTTGGTGTTAATAGCTAGCTGATTAAATAGGCTATAAAGATCACATGTAAAGATGGTCGAAATATTAAAATTCAAGATGGTGGATGCAATTAAAAAAAAGGCTTTCCTTTACTCTCATTCTATAATAACAGATTTCGAAATAATGAACTTTCCGTTACATAACAATCTTAACAACCTTAAACTTTATGCCTCCGGAGAGCGCGAACTACAAAACGCTCTTGCCGTTCCGATTCTGCTCTACTCCTTCGGAGAAGTAAAGTGGACGATAGATGAGCTGCGCCAATTAGACAGATATACCCGTAAGATGATGAATATTCACAGAAGTATTCATCCTAGATCATCCGTTCCTCGTGTGTACCTCCTACGTCAACGGGTAGCCGAGGACTCTTAAGCCTGGAGAGTACGCATGGCAAAATGGTACCGAGTATGACATGTAACATCCTCAGGAGCTCAGATCCCCTCTTGAGGTTTGTGAAACATCACGAAACTGTAGGAGTGGGAGCAGGATTGTTCAAGGCAGCGAAAAGAGCCGCAGATGAACTCGGTCTCGTATTTGACATCAGGCGAGGAGGCCGGCGAGGTGCTGATGTAGAGTCAGTCACCGAAATTCAGCCAAATCGTCTGAAAGCCCGAATCAGAGCTGCCGAACAGGAAAATCTGTTTCGGTAGCACGTCGATAAACCCCAGCATGGTCTCTTCTATAAGAACATAGAAACACTGGGTTTATCGACCAGGCTGACCTTCGCCTTTCTAAGGTCGGCCGGGCTTAAGTCAGAGACCGAGGGACTCATTATGGCCTGCCAGGATGGTGTTATCAACACCTTGGTCTACCGTAGCCGCGTGTGGGATTAGAGGTTCCTGATATCAACTGCAGGACCTGCCATCAGGTGCCGGAATTGCTCATGCACCTACTTTCTGCATGCCCCATATATGCGATTTCGGCCTACATCCACCGACATAACGCGGCTTTACTAGTGCTATACTACCATCTAAGGCACTCGTACGGGATAGACCAGACACCAGTGCTGCCTTACGTCCCCGCAGACATTGAGTCCGTTGTCGAGAACGAGAAATGCCGAATTTACTGGAACTACTCGTTCCCGATGGTCAGGCTAACCCAAACCAACAAGCCTGACATAGTTCTCATCGACCATCAACTCAAGGTGATGTATGTCATCGAGTTCTCGGCACCTGCGAAGAAAAACATTACCTTTGAAGAAGGAGGAGAAACGGACCAAATGTCGCGATCTCCGGTACGAGCTCCAAGTGCTGTACCCAGGCTATTCGGTCAAAATGGTCGTCCTTATAATCGGTGTACTCGGAGGGATAAAATCTATGCTGCTCTCGGAACTGAAGACCATACCGGCCTGCCAAATATCAGCTGAGTGGCTGGCAGGCCAAATGCATAAGGCGGTCATTCTTGGTTCTCTCCGTCTGCTTAGGGCACACGATTCCGGGACCTACAGTCACTAACCCTGCGGGATGTGGGGAGTGGCTGAGGTTAATGTGCTGGCGCGTCTCCCGTGAGGCGTCGGAGGCCACGGGAGGACTGACCGGCATCGGATATTCCGAAAAAAAAAAATTATTATTATTATTAATAAATGTCTTCATTGCAAACAAGTTTACAAATGGCGAAGTTTAAAATAGTTACAAAGTAACCCTTTGCTCTTCCATTTAACCATAACTGGCCTAAGCATACTGAGAAAAAAATTCTTAACCACAAAGAAAATTATAATCGTGATACCGCAATTACATCACTTGAATCCTGAAATAAGATTAAATTTATTAAATTTAACTATCCACAAATTTAATGTAGCAATAATTATACAAAATTAATTAATAAATGAGATAAAAATAATTACAAATAATTAAGTAAGAAAACCCAATTATGAGGAGAAAAAGAAATGTAATTAAATGCAAACAAACAGTTGAATAAAATGGAAGAAAAAAGTATATATAATGAACAAAATAACAATAATAATAATAATAATACATAATAATGTGATGAGAGTTGAATGTCACTTGAAAATATTGTTAGTTGTATCTAATAGTAATTTTTTTATACTTACTTTAAACTTAGAGATCGAATAATTTTTAAAATTATGAGGTATAACTTGTATAGCTTAGATACATTATAGCTAAAAGATCATTGAAAAATTGCAGTGGAGTGTTTAGGGGTAGTGAGCATATTTTTAAATCTTATATTGATATTATGTACATCTGTACGAAAAATAATTTTTTGGTACAATTAAGGTGGACACTTGTTATTAATAAAATATGCATCAGTTTTGCATCATCTGCACTTGGCTAACATAATATTTTGTCAGACAAGGACCATACAAAATATCTCCATAATTAAAATATAATAGTACAAGAGAATTACATAAATGCTGTTTAAGTTTACGATTAAGTACCGAATAATGACTATATAGTAATTTTACATTCAAAAAAGCTTTCTGTATAGATAAAACACACACATAGATCAATATATGCCTACCTTTGGCTTGGCTTATCTGGAAACTGAAAATCGATCCGCCAACGACTTAATTAACTTCGACTTCCTGAGATTTACGTTAACTGTTATAAAATTAATTATTCATGTACCTACATAATACTCTATGTATATTACGCTTGAATTATCCAACACATCATTTAACTGTAATCTAATTGTTTATATAATGTAACGTATCGCGTATCATGCCCAGTGACGGAGACCCCAGAGTAGGTTTTGGCATTGAAAAACAAAGTTTTATGTTTATATTAAAATTTCACAATTACAGTGAATAATGTTCCTGCGTTTTACTGCTCTAAATTCTCAAAATAATTTAATTGTCCACTATTTGCATAATATACAGATACAAACCACAATCCAATATAGAGCGAACTTAAAAAAAGAGCTAATAAGATCTGTAGTGAAAGAGTTTGCGGAGGTTTTGTCGACGCCAATAAACATTTTTATTTCTCAATTCTTTCGTTACACCGTGCAAATGGCCCTGGAGATTGCTCAGCCAAAAAAATATAATTAAATATATATTTAAAGCAAGATTGAAAATATGTCCCAAGATACTGCACACGTGAATGCAGTGTTTCTCATTGCATTGGTGGTAGCACATACACGATGTTTCTGCCCGAAGTCAATGATTGGTGCGTGGCTCTGTATTCTGCAAATTAGTCTGCATACAGTTTATTGTAATGGACACTTTTTTATAATGGGTGACACTTTCAGATAATAAATCAAAGGTACCAAATTGTTATTTATAAAAGGAATCTTACTGTACTTTTTAACTGGAAAATTCTATTTTAAAACTGGAAATTTCTACTTTCAAACCTTGAAGTTATACAAAGGTGTATTCCTAGATTAGCATTGGTAACTTTTCTTTAAACTTTATTTTAAATTTAAAAAATTATAAACACTTTTTATTACTTGTCTAATTTTCACTTTATTTGTTATTTTACAACTAGTTTCATCCTATTCGGACATTTCCAAGTAAACTAAATTATACACAGATTTTACTTTCATTTAAATATAAACTAAACTGAATGGAAGGATGGGTCACTTTATGGTTGATAATATAATTCAAATTTGTACAGATGTTATGTCTTTAAATGTAGGGGTTTTTTCAAGATAGTAAATTATATTATGGTGTGATTTTTATTAGCAGCAGGTTATCTGAATAAGTTTAATAACGGAGAATTATTTAAATCTATTTGGTCGTTTAATAAGTTGTAATTTATTAATTTCTAGCACTTCTAATAAATTAAGTTTTTTACTTTTTCTACAAATATGTAATATTTTAGGTTGATGGTCGTCAGTTATTGTATGAAGAGAATCTGTTAAATGTTTATAAATGTTGGAATGTTGTTTTTGTGTGTGAATATGCTCTCTATATCTTACTCCGAAGGATCTACCTATTTGACCTACATATGAGGCGTTACATTCTGGGCAATCTAACCGATATACACCACATTTTTTAGATATATCAGTTTTCTGTTTTGCATTGAAAATATATCTGCCTATATTTTTGTTAGAACTAAAAGATGTTTTAATATTAAATTTGGAAAAAGTATTGCTAATTGAATAGGAGAGTTGACCTGAATATGGTAATGAAATGTATGTTTGAACTTTTTTTCTCGTTAATAGTGGGATAAAGTTCTTTCAAGAGGGACTTATTTTGTTTTTTGTAGATTAGATTGTTGATTATATTTTGAGGGTACCCGTTATTATGTGCTATAAGTCTTATTGTGTCTAATTCTTCTTTTAAATCTATCTCAGATAGAGGTAAGCTGAAGGCTCTGTGTGTCATAGATTGATATGCGGCTAATTTGTGGGAGAGAGGGTTATAGGAATTAAAGGGTATAGTGGCGTCTGTAAAAGTTGGTTTGCGGTAAATATTATAGGAAAATGATGTTTTATGTCTTTTTATAGTTAAGTCGAGAAAGTTTATTGATTTATTATCGTTCTCTGTTTCTAAGATAAAAGATATATTATTATGTGTGTTATTGTTAAAATCGAGGAGTATCTTTAATTGTCTGTCTGTCCCTTTAAAACCTATTAGGATGTCATCAACGTACCTGTACCAAAAGATAATATGTTTTTTTGATATTGGAGAATCCAATATAATTTTTTCAAGATTATCCATGAATATATCGGATAAAAGGGGGATAAGAGGCGAACCCATAGGGAACCCTGTTTTTAGTATAGTCCTCATTAAATTGGAAATAATTTTGATCTAAACACAACTTGAATGTTTGCAGTATTTTTTTTCTTTATACGATTTTTCACAAGTGGAAACAGGATGCGCTTGCAGGCTACGTTGAAGATCAGTAATGTAATGTATAATAGAACATATAAATTTTAATGTAGTTTTACAAATAAGGCAACGATGTTAAAATCCTAACACGGAATTTAACAAAAACCGTCATGGAGCGGGTAAATGCGATCTGATCGTGAATATAACAATACTTTTGACAAATTTATGTCTTCATATTGTCAGTCGTGCATGTCCGCCAGCTGATCGTGAACCTGATCCTAAGAAAGGATTACGCCTAAGTGTATTTGTATTAATATGCCATAACTTTAACCGGGGGGAATAGCATTATTATTAAAGTTTAATTTAAAATAAATACTAAATTATCTATGTAAGCGATAGCAATGTTATTCTAGACACAATAGAAAGGTGCGGTGTAGCTCTATCCTAACAGAATGTGATGGAGTTGTTTTCATGATGGAGGCGTGCATATTTCAATAACAATTCTAATCCAGATATTTCTGTTAGTGATGCTCTCTTCGTTAGTTACTTTGTGTTACCTTCAAGTTAATTGCCATTAATTAAAAGTTACAGTGTTGTGGAGTACGTATGCTTCAGTAGGTTATTTAGTTCTGAGAGAAATTACAAATCTGTATAAGATACTGTGGGACATTAATGTCTGAAAATATGTGATTTGGATAACATTTTACGAGAAATACAGGGACCTTCAAAAGGGATTGATTACACCGGCACACAAAAAAAAAGAAGTTATTTGTACATTTGACACCACCTACCTCCCGACATGTATTTCGACCCGCTGAATCCGAATTTGAAGTTTGATAATATAAGTTTGGACCGTACGCCCTCAAATATCGAGTAAATTGAAAAACCGTAAAAAATAGCGAAAATTGGGTGTTTCGGTAATAAAAAAAATTTTGTGGATCTAAACCAAGCCTAATTTTTATGTATTTCGATCCGCTGAATACGAATCTAAAGTATATTTAGACCATAAGCCGTTTTAAATCTAAGTAAATTGTAAAAAACCCTCGAAAATTGCTAAAAATAGCAAAAAATTGTGATTATGTTGATGAAAAAAATTTTGTAGACCCGGATCGAAGAGGATTTTTATGTAATTTGATCTGCTGAATCCGAATCTGAAATATATTTGGCCCATTAATCCCTCAAAATCTCAAAAAATCGCAAAAAACTGATAAAATAGCAAAAAATTGCAGTTGAAAAAATTGAAAAAAATCTATGAAACACGATTAAATACGTTTCTTGTATTTTTTTTATGCATAAAATACAAGTTTAGAATCTGAAAATGTGAAAAATTGTAAAATCTA
Organism: Rhamnusium bicolor; assembly: GCA_029963845.1. Lineage (NCBI taxonomy): Eukaryota > Metazoa > Arthropoda > Insecta > Coleoptera > Cerambycidae > Rhamnusium > Rhamnusium bicolor. The sequence goes on along the minus strand of JANEYF010001192.1, from coordinate 22,136 downwards.
TAAAAAATGACGTATAAACAGAATGAAAATTTTTTTTCATCAACATAATCACAATTTGTTGCCATTTTTAGCAATTTTCGAGGGTTTTTTACAATTTACTTAGATTTAAAACGACTTATGGTCTAAATATACTTTAGATTCGTATTCAGCGGATCGAAATACATAAAAATTAGGCTTGGTTTAGATCCACAAAATTTTTTTATTAAGTACCGAAACACCCAATTTTCGCTATTTTTTACGGTTTTTCAATTTACTCGATATTTGAGGGTGCACGGTCCAAACTGACTTCAAATTCGGATTCAGCGGGTCGAAATACATGTCGGGAGGTAGGTGGCGTCAAATGTACAAACAACTTTTTTTTGTGTGCCGGTGTTATTTTATTTTATAAATAATAATGTGTTGTCATAAGTTACCAATTTAAACAAAACGGTTTGTTGAAGTGTAAGAACGTGAGATTTATTTATGAAACATAGTCCGGCCTCCGTCGTTTTCAATACGCACTTCTAAGCGACTGATGAAATTAGACATGATTCTAATAGGTAATTTCTGCGGAATAGTTCAAATTTCTGCTTCACTGCTTGCTTTAAGTTCATCAATTGTCCTCGGTTTTGCAATATAAACTTTACTTTTGATCCCTCAAAAATAAAGTTTATACTGCTACCGTCCCAAAGAAAAAATTTTGAACAGTGATATCTGGGGATCTCACTGCCATGAAAGTCCTCATTGCGAGAAATCAGACGATGTGGAAACTTTTTTCGTTAGATCTGTATGCAAATTCTTGCTATGTGGCTGGTTGCACCATCTTGCTGGAACCAATGCCTATCTCTCTCGCATGCTACTAATAGAGCTACGAGGAATTGCATGTCTTACTCTCTGTTCGTTTTGCAGATGCCTTCCATTTAAAACTGATTGACAGACAGACTGTACCACATTGGACAGACCGGCGCAAAATGACCTTAACCTAGATGTTCTACAAAAAGTAGAAAAATGCAAATTTCTCATGAGGTTTACATACCTTTTTGCGTTTAAGACTGAACATTAAATTGCCCAGTTTTTTAAATTTAACCAACTATGTATCTCTTACCGTTTTCGTAATTTCAATGGTGTGCACTTAAATAATTCCCAACCTATACTCGACTAGAATTTAAGTTTATATTGGATTCGAGACTATTCACTTTAGGGTTATAATTAGGCAGGTACTAGATTCAACCATTTGGATGGGAACTCATGTGAAACTTGGCGACCTCGTCCTGTCTTCTAGCGTATATCGAGTATATGCAAAAGCTATACAACCTTAGGCGAAGGTTGTGTAAGTGATATACTATCCTTCGGAGGGGATGTAAAGCAGTTAATCAGTGTCTATTAGATGCTAGACAAGTAAAAAGGTTGGTAGCAAGGTCTCCTGACGTCGGTGATATGCCCTGGTAGCGGAAATAGGCCGACGTTCAGTAAACGAATAAAAAATATAAAAAAAACATTGTTTATAAAAAAATTTTGCGCGCATGTGAAATAAACATTATCTCAAATATATTTTGTTTGATTTAAAACATGTTTTTATGTGTGCACGTAGAAATAATAAATTAATTTTTTGCATATCTACATTTTAGGCTTGTGATGTAACTAGTCGTTGCATTATAGGTTAATGGAAGAGTGATAGTTGTTTTTATTTCTGAGAACTAATTGTAAATATCTGTGTAAGTAATGGCAAACTGCCATATATTCATTGTATCATTCCTAATGGTACACAGTAAATAAATACATGATTAAAATTTAAACAGACATTCGCACAAAAATGCTCGTTCGGTGAAAGTTGAGCGTTGTGTAATTTATTATTGTGACATAAAAGGAACGTACACAACAACGAATTGTAGAAAAATATAAATAAAATGTACAAAGCGTCTCAAAGAAAATATTGAATATATATGTAAGGTATTAGGCTAATTATTATGAATTACTCTTGATACCACAAATTATGGTATATATTGTAAATATGGATTATTACATAGATCATCATTCAAATGGGAGCATTTGTCATTTAAGAAGTTGCATTTTTATTTATCCACTGTTGGGAACAATAAAAAAGTTAAATTTTAAACATTTTGTGTCTTATATTACTAGAAGAAACATTATGTAATGGCATTATAAGTGTTAGTATTTATGGTCTTACTAGTTTATTAGCAAATCATATGATTAAAAATCAAATTAATCATAACGTTTGACCGAAGCTATCAGCGAGATCTGTGAAGGTGTCAGTTGAATTTGTTGTGTGGTTAGTTTGCATATAATCAATCAGTAATCACTGATTGATTATATTCAAACTGATTGATTCAAGACAATAAACACTAGTATTTATGAGGTTGTAACATAATTTTTCTTTTATTTTAATAGTATACGTAACATTTCTAGAAAAAATAAAAAAATAATTATTGGATATTACAGTTTAGTTTGGTAGTCAATGCATACTCACAAAATTAATAATAAAAGTGGAAAATATTGCAGTTGCCGCGAGAGTTTATAAAAGTTTGGTGACCCTTGAAATCGAACAATATTACAATTTTATATACTAGCGTATTTCTGTGTCCTTAACAAACACGATTAACATTTTGCTTCACAGTAGTTATAATAAGACATAGTTTACCTAGAATATAATAGCGTACACAGATATAGCCAACATGCTGCATAAGATTACATCTCTCAAATTTGAAGTCAAAACTTTAATTTTAAAAAAGTTATCGTAATTACAAGAAACAGTCGACAGATATAAATATCCAAGAACAAAATTTCTTTCGATACATTTCTGAAAAACCGCTGCCAATTACTTGGGGATTAGAACTTCCTCACCGTGGTAGAACTCGACGTGTGTTGGAGTTTATAATAAAAGTAATTTTTGACATTTCAAAAAAGTAAAATTTTTTGACATTTCAAAAAAAGTCACATTTTGCCATTTCAAAAAAGTCATTTTAACGTTTCAAAAAAATCACATTTTTGAGGTTTCAAAAAAAATCACGTTGACGTTTCAAAAAAGTCACATTTTTTGGCGTTTCAAAAATTGGCACCGATTTTGCTCATCAACGAGGTCAATCTCTTCCTTAACCTCTAGAATGTGTGTACCAAATTTGAAAGCTTTATCTCAAAAACTGTGGCTGATATCGCTAACCAGACAGACAGACACACAGACAGAAAATTTTTGCCGTCTGAAATTTTGTGTATCGTCATAATTCATCGAAATTCGTCCAGAACTGCAATAAAAATTTTCGAAATTTTTGTCACGAATACATAACCCTCACTTTGAGGGGTGAGGAAGTAAAAATCTACGATGACTATCAACAATTAGTTTTTGTTTAGTTATAATATACCACTGTGACCTAAAACTGAGAAACCTGAATTTCTGTTTGCTCGTTGTCCAGGATTCGCAGCTTTTGTATGTTATTCCTTGGATCATAGGCATGACCTTGTCCATCGCGGACGTCCCCTCTATACATAGAGAATTTCAGCTATCAAGCATTTTCTTCATTGGATTCTCAGTCATCTTCTAGATCAATGTGTACAATAGATCATTGTAGTAATACCACAATATTTAGGCGTTTCCCATAAACCAGAGATGGGCAATCTTTATTTAAGGTGAGCCAAATAAAAAATTATAACGATGATCGGGTCAAAGTTTATTAAAGTTAACATAGTAATAGGTAATAGAAATAAATAAATTGTACGTATTTTCGCAAACCGGATTCATGTTTTCTGCGGCCACATTTGGCCCGCCTGCCGTAGTTTGCTCATGACTGCCATAAACCATGGTGGATCCACGGTGCATATCAGCACCACATTTTCCATGATTCAGATACTATTGATGTGTATCAGGCGACATAATTCCATACTACGGAGGCGTGTGTCACTGGCGCCCAAAGCATAGTCCTGATAAACATGAGCTTCTTTCTCAGGTTGATCAGATTTCTTCTACTGGACATATGTCATCATGGCATTCCTATAAACATCGTTGGCGGCTGATTTTCATGTTAGAAATCGATCCGTTTTTCAGCACGAAGTTCAGTTACCATAAAACAGTAAATTTTGGAGAGTCTGACCTTACGCTGCATGTTGCTGTTAGTAATTTATATATTACTTTGTATTAAAAGCACCATAATCTTGTAAAATAATGAAAACTCCACTTGTTTTTCTTACTAGCTCATATATTTCACGGAACAACAACATTAATTATAAAAAACACAGAACGTAACGTATCATTCACAGATACACAGAATAATAGAAGTGGAACATTCACAGTTGCGACTTTTTTTCATTATACCGACACTTGATTTATTGAAAGATTGCAGTTCAATGAGCTGAAAACAGTAAACATTGAAAAATTAATTATCGAAATATTTTTTGCGAACCCCTAACGGGATCAAACAAGCTTATTACACCATAATCGTGCTTATATCAAAACTGTGGCAGGAAATAGCAAACTTTTGTGGAATTCTTTTCTTGCCAACATGTCGTTTTTTTATTAAGGAACTTTTCAGTTATAACAGTAATGTTGTTATGTCCATGTTATTTTTTTTTTTTTCGGAATAACCGATGCCGGACAGTCCTCCCGTGGCCTCTCACGTCTCATGGGAGTCTCCCTACTCCTCACATTCCGCAGGGTTAGTGGCTGTAGATACCAGAATCGTGTGCCCTAAGCAGACGGAGAGCACCCAGAATGCCTTCTGCATTTGGCCACCAGCCACTCGGCTGATTTAAGCAGGCCAGTATGGTCATCAGTTCCGAGAGCAGCGTAGGCGTCGACTTACTAGAAAACAACTGAGAAATTGACTTTGTAGAACACATTCAATATGCACACAAATCTATAACGCTCGGTCTCGCTACGCTACGCTCCAGGCGCAATCGCTCGCTTCCGCTTTGTGTTTGCACGTACACTAAGGATCAAGTCCACGTAGACTATCTTATAAGAGATATAACTCAGCCTTTCAGGAATGGACTCTAGGCATTTCATCATCATTGTATATATAAGTTTTGCAATCATAACAGCAGAATAAAAGTTAAAACGATAAGCGGCGTTTCTTTCATTCTCACCAAATTGTAAAGAGCATCTAATAATTATCTGTACTTATTATTATTATTATTTTATACATAACATAAGGTCCAATGAGAATGCGGTGTTTCCATTTCTATAGTATTTTACTGCGATAAAACGTCTAGTATCTTTGCGGCGCCGTCGGGTTTTTATCCTTGTCAAATTTGACATTCTTCTCATAGCCATTCAACGAGTTTTCGTAAATTAACCGATAAATTCAAAGTTCTTTTGGTATTACTACAGAATAAACAGCTATAACTTTAATCAAAAAAGTAATTAATCTAATGAAGGCGTTTGGTGAATCGTGAAATGAATGAATTTTTTATTGCTTCTATGCAAATGCACATAAAAATTTATCTTGTATAAAAAGCCATGGTAATTCAAAAAAATAAAACTATGTGCTTCTCAAAACATTTTATTATAATGCCAGCTACCAGTACATACTTAAAATTTTAATGTGTTTTTTTTGATCAACTGTCAGTGATTGTTAAATTCTTGAAATTTAAAGAGTTAGAAACGCTAATCTTTATTAATATCATTTAACCGTATCTGTTCACATAAGCTTGTCACACGCAATTCATCCGCATATTTATTAACATAGAAATAGAATTCCCCGAAGCAGAACCCTGTAGAAAATGCGTAACAGCCAATGTCAGTGGCGTATCAAAAACCGTACTAGCTATTTAGGATTAAAAAAAGACAAGAAAAAGGTTTTATTATTAATAAAAATTACAAAAATTACCGGCGAATTCACCATATCCATCAATGTCGCTTAGCAAACGTGCAAGGGTTTTAGCGGACATGAATTACATCATCAGACATCCCTTTTATCATAAAGTGAACGCAGGCTGCATATCCCACGGGAAGAAGCTATCTAACATTTTATCCAACGGCTGGGAGTCAGTTACTAGCATTCATACACTAAACACGTAATAATATCATTTATTATTGTAATCATTATGTAATTTAAGGCTTAATAGGCCTAGGAAGAATACGGAGAGCAATGCTATCTATAACACTGCTCTTCGTGGTAGAGAGATATATCGAGGGCACTGATCCATCGAATTGCTTTTTTTTTTAATTGAGTTACTTTTTTGAAATTTGATCGTACTGTTGATGACTTCAAATTGTCAGCTATGTTTTCACTGCTATTTTTCGCTATATCAAACATATTAAGAAGTACCTATTAACAGTCAGTGGTCACCATGTAGATATTTGCATCTCTGTAAAATAGTTCTATAAAAGTATAGTAAAAGCTAATTTAAAATTCAGTAAAGTATACAATACATTGGCAACAAACCATATAAATATTTTTAAAGAAACCTTTTAAATTATTCTCATCATACAGTTGTGTCTCATTGTTGTCTTTGTTAAATCGCAGGTATTTTTAAAAAGTAATCAAGCGATCTTTGCCAAGAACACGAGAAACTTGCCATTGAGTAGTTATTACTAAATCTTAGAAAGTTGCGAATGATTCGAGCAATTCATTTAATAAATAAATTAAGTATTGTTAAAACAGCATTAGTTTATATATTTTTGAATATTATAATACCGTTTGGAAAGTTGTATCCAGCATAAAAAATAAAATTTCGGTGTTTAACTGGAATTAATGATTTACATTCGGATTCATTTGAAGTGAATCACTCTAAATCATTACCAAATTCAAACCATCATAACTTTCAAACTACTCGATATGAAAATTAAGAACGCTCGTTGTTTGTCTTTCATGGCCAAGTTAGAAAAAAAGTCAAAGTGTTGTGCTGAAAATGCATAACATTAGAAATTTTTTTCTTAAACGGTATTAGAGATATTCAAGAACTAAAAAGGTTTTCAAACTTAGGAAAAGCCCTTCAGTTATACAGGGTAATATTTATTCTTCTTCCATCACGGGCAAAGCCCACAACTGCATTTAAAAAGTGTAAATAAACACGTAACAACTAAATGAACTGTAGGAATTTAACCAAAAGTCAAAACAAATGCAAAATACAGATTATGTGGGGGAAAGAACGATAATTAAAACAAAAGAAAATTAATTCATCGATTTACATCGAGTAGTTTAAAAGTTATGACGGTTTCAATTTGGTGATCATTTAGAGTGATCTACTTACTTCAAAAGAAGATTATCGAGAAACAATTCTAAATGTCGGGTGTCCATTTGACAGATTTTTTCACTTTTGTTGGCCTTGGATACTTTCCCTCAGTCAGCTATACAGGTGAAATTTGACAGACCTAATACAATGTAAAGTAAAAATCAATTTGACTCAGCTTTTCCAAATTCACTCACTTTTTGGAACTTCGTCGTTTTATTGGTGAGCTTAGTCTTGTTTACCGTTATTTTCACGGAGATTGCTTAGCCAGGCATTCTTTCTACAACAAACAACAAAGTTATGAAATTCATTGCCCAATCATGCTTCCGTGTGTCTTATTTTGCTCAGACCTATAGGCTCAGCGCTAATAGATATCTCTTTGGGGCATCCCTGTGGCGCATCAGGCTGCTCCTCGTTTAGTTAAAAAAAAGCAGTAATAAAATGCGTTTCGCTGACAATCTACCATTAGTCAAGCCATAATAGATGTGGTGAACGTTTTGAAACATCTGAAGATCATGGGAAAGCGTTATTCGATTGTCAATTGTACAGGTCATTTCAGATGAGATTAAAAAAAAACCTTACCTAGAAGGTTTATTAAAATATAAGTTTTTATTTAATCATAGGCAGTTTTGGTGAATTCACGCAAAATTTACCTTACGAAAGAGAGATGTCCTTGAAAGGGCGTGGAAGTTTTAAAGTTCCAACATACATTTGTAAAATGAGCAAGTTCTCGAGTTGCACTAGTAAGCGCTGTTTACATGTACTCCCATATGTGGTGAATTCTGGATAATGTGTTATGGAGCATGACGAAACATCATCAGCATATGTTGCGAATTGAACAGTCTAAGCGGGAGTTGAGCCTATATCTGCTTACATATTAAATGAGGTAATAATTATCGTTTTTGGTTATCATTAATCATTGACAGTTTAAATTATATCCAGACATACTAGGTGAAATTACAGAATTATTTTATTGGTCGAAATATGAATGTGTTTTTTTATTTAGTGAATTTTATGAAAGTTACTTTTCATACAAATACAAAATGTAGACATCAGTTTTTGTTTTTGGTTCATTAACAACAGAAAAGGTTTAAGAACGATTTACAGATTTATATTGGCCACAGGTAATCTGCATCTGTAAAGTAATCGTACGCAGAGGGAGCTATATATTTTGAGGATAATGGACCATTACCCACTATCCAAGTATGCTGGAATTAATTTCAGCTCCCGAAAAAAATCCCAACTCCTTGGCAACTTATGTCATTTGATAAAAGTAAAATCTCGGCGCCGCAAGAAAAAGCGCAAATAATAAATTTATATAGAAGAGAAACAGGCAAATCACCGTCTCATAGAAATTTAATTCGGGGTAAAGAAATTTTCAGAGACTGAAAGTTTAAATAAAGAAAAGTCAAGTGGAAGACCAAGGCGATCTTTAGAAACCATAAATGATGTCCGTCGAGCCTTTGCTAGAAGTCCAAAAAAGTTAATTCTATGGTATGTTGCTGAACTTGATATTCCATATTATACAATTCACAAAATTTGGAAATTAGAGCACATAAAATTCAAGTTTTGCATCATCTACGTCAAACGGTTTTTGCAAGAAGAATAGGCGCTGCTCTATATATCTTTCAACGATTAGAAACAGATCCTATTTTGTTACTAATATCATTTTTAGTGACGAAGCAACATATTCAATGTTGCTTCGCCTCGGAAAAAATAATAAACATAATTGTAGAATAGAACATAATCGGCATAACATTTTTGAATACGAAATCGATTCGCCAAAGGTTAATCTCTGGTGTGTTTTATCCCAGGACCATGGGACATTTTCTCCACGGAAAATCCGGTTATTGGAACTTAGTAGTCTCAAATGTTACAGGATTATTTTTATACCGCAGCTACCGCTAAATTTACTGATTTGTGTCTTCCTCCAACAGGACGGGGCGCATCTTCATTATGCTAGAATTGTACAAAACATTTTGAATCAGCCATTCCCTGGACGATGGGATAGGTAAAGGAAGACCTCGTGGATGACAACCAAATTCACCAGATCTAACCACACTAGATTTTGTCTGTGAGAACATCTAAAAACACTTGTGTATCGAACAAAACCACAAAATCTAGAAGATCTTAAACAAAGAATTCGAAATGCAGTTGCTTCAATTGCTCCAAATATATTACGAAATATGTTTGAAGAATTTAAGCGTCGATATGTATTAGTAATTGTAATTACTAATAATGGGGGCCGTGTATGAAAATATTAAATATAAGAGTAATTTACTTTGTTCGGTCAGCTTCCATTTCATACTAAAGTTCGTTCGATATTGTTTAAAATAAAATAAATATTTAAATTTGTTTTTGCACCAACATTTATGACCATGGCGTATATAATATTATATTTACTGTTGCTATGCACCCCTGGTATCGCTTTTAAACGTCTAGTTTTTAGTAATAATTATATAAGAATAATTTTAGAATGACTAAATTAGTAAAATAAACAAGATACTTTGTCATTTTCTTATAATCTGTTAATGATTTTTTTTAAATCTCAAACACATATAATATCAATAACCTTACAGCTAGAAGTGAAATGTTTAAACAGACAATAAATACATTTCATATAGTCGTAAACGTTTATCAACGTTGTTACTGTAGCAATTTTTACCATAAAATTTTATTCCCCAGTTGAAGTTTCAAAATTATATACGACTGTTGTTATTTTTGTGATACCGGTTTTTATTGCTGGTATTAAAGAAAGTTGCCTTGCGGTAATATTGCGAAATTTGCACATGGTTTAGAGCTCCCATACCCATGTGAATAACAATAAATTATTTTTAATAGTTTCGTAACATTAACTTAAAAAACTGTGTATGTATGTTGTGTTATCCCAGTAGCACCTTCAATAATATATTTTGATTTGCTTCTGGACTTTCACATAGCATTTATTGCTCTAGGGCATGTATTAAACTAATTGTAAGCCTGAACATTTTGATATAATCGTTAACTATTATTATCATACATATTGGAACACTAAAAAACAATTCAGCTTCTGATGAAGACGAAATAACCTCAATATTAATAAAAAACATATGTAAAAATATACTAAAACCACTGAAACATATCATTAATTTGTCATTTTCTACTTTTAAAATTCCTGTACATTGGAAATCTTCTCTAGTTACCCCAGTATTCAAAGCAGGCAATTCACATTTAGTAACAAATTATAGGCCAATATCTGTTATTAGTAATTTTGCAAAAATATTTGAAAAATGTTTAAAATAGAGATTAATTAACTTTTTAGAACAGGAAAATATACTTTATAAAAAACAATTCGGATTTCAAAATAATGAAAACACAGAAGACGCAGTATTTGAATTAACACATAATCCTATTAATAATCTCAAAAACAAACAAAACTATCTACCGGTATTCTTAGACTTGGCCAAACCCTTTGACACGGTTTGTCATAAAATATTGTTTGAAAGACTTGACAACGTAGGAGTAAGGGGTGGACCATTGAGATTGTTTGAAGGCTACTTAACAAATTGGATACAAAAAGTGAAATTAAATAAAACTATAAGTAGTGGACAAATAATAGCAAATGGAGTTCCACAGGGTACGGTACTGGGACCTATACTCTTTCTTGTATACATCAATGAAATAGGAAATTTGCCCATAGACTGTAGTATCATCTTTTATGCTGATGATACTTACTGCATTGTTATTTTATGCAGAAACATGGTCAGGTGTATACAGGAGAGCGGAGATGGGTTTCAGTATGGTACTGGATTGGATATGTGTTAGCTTGTTAAGTTTTAACACAACAAAAACATATTTTATTACTTTCTCTGCCACAGCTGTTGATCAACCTGAAAATAACACATTAAAAATACATGCACATCATTGTAATGCAAATAAAGGTACAAAAAACAAAAATGAATGTAAGTGTTTAACAATAGATAAAGTACATAAAAAAAAGTATTTAGGAGTGTAAGTACCTTTGCTCTTTGAATTTGTTAATTAAGGCGAAATATTATTAAAGGTAATATGGTAAAAAATTCAGATTTTGACGCTCTCCATAACAAAATTCATTCTATTATCTCAAAAATAAAGATTTCATAGGCTTGTATCATCCTCCTTAACGTGAATGTACTTTATATCAGCACCATATGATACCAACTTGGCTAACGAAACGCGCATCCAATGTTTTAATATTTGTGGAAACTATTTCAACATTAATGCACTTTATTATTGTCTTTTTACGAACCACCCTGTGCATCTAATAACATTATATTATAACAACTATCAACGCGACAGAATTATTTGCGTGGTGTAGTAAATTGTAATAAATAAATTAATATTTAGAACTATGCGCATTATATGATGGTACGAAACTTTATAAAAACATTATGTAAATCACATATTTTAAATCTGTCCATATTCTTACTATTTACAAACGCTTAAAATTTAGTTGACTTGTCATTGAGCATTACAACATTTACAACTATGAAAAAATTGTTGATGCAATTGATAATTTGCATTTAAAATTTGTCTAACCAAAAGTGAGGGAGAATTAATAGAGGCGGCTCGAGTGAAGGATTTGATACATAAATTATGAGGTGGTAGTAAGTTTATAGTTCATCCAAATAAAAATTAGTAAATCGAAATTTTAAACTTTAATAGTCTTTCTCCATAACATTAAATCCGTGACAAGTTCAAGGATTTTCCTGATAATTCTAAATTTTTCACACTATTTTCTCCAATGAAAGGATCATACTAGAGCGCGGACAAAATTGTCAAGTATACATTCACAACAACTAAAAAACAACATGGAGAATAATAATTTAAAGATTAAAAAATTTTGAAAAACCAATACGCTAAATGAAAATAATGACTTGAATTATATTTAGCAGGTAGTTAGTTTTATCTACTATAGTCTCGCTGTAGTAATCAATTTTGTTTTTTTACATTAACACTGTTTTTTTTATTCAGCACATTTTTCTGTATACGACCAATAATCATATACATAATGACAACCAGCGTTGATAAACCAACGAATACTTTTAACCAAAAATAAAATTGAACCAGAATGGCAGTAATTAAAGGAGATTTAAGTACATACGGTACATCAATTATATCAAATGTTCAAAATGCCTACCACTGTTTTAAAACAGTTTTAATTCCTTCATAAAAAATCGCCTTACATTCGCAAATATTTCATCTCTTATTGCCCTCATGCATTCGAGTAGTTGGGTCGTTCCTTGTACACTTGGTTTTTTATGTGGCCCATAGGGAGGTCAAATCATGTTACCAGACCGACTACTCCATTTCTGCTCTACGTCCACCTATTTGGAGAACCTTATATAAATAATTTGTGATCTCAAATCCTAAGTAGGGTGCCTCCTTGTTGTAACCAAATATTATCGCTGTCGTTAAGATAAAGAACTTCTATTCCAGGATCACATATCTCACTGTTAAATTTCTCTTTATAAAAATGGTTTATTTATGTGATTGCCGATAACACCTGTCCAAACATTCACTTTCTAGGGTCATTGGGTGTGAATTTCAATCGGCCAGTGGGAATTATGGTAGGCCCAATAATGGCAGCTATGTTATTTACAGTTCCATGCAAAATGAAGATGGCTTCGTCAGAAATCAAAATTTTGTTTAGAAAATGTGGTTCTGTTGGCACATAATTTAGCAAAATTGTAACCTCCTATAGAAATCGTTCTTGCAGTGAAAGCAACTTGTAGGGATGAAATTGTTCCTTTTTGAGAATACTGTAAATAGATCTTTGCAAAATGCCATGGTCTCATTCCAATCACTGCTGGATAATATGGGATTTTCCTTTATCGCCAATAACACATTTTGTGGCATCGTTATTGGAAACACTTTTTGGTAGGCCTGATTTTTGTGTATCCCTAACGCTTCCCGTGTTTCCGTATTTTTTTATTATTCTGGAGGCACAAGACTGAATGATTGGAGCACGGTTGGGATAACGTTCAATAAATAACATGCAGACGTCTTACTTCGTTCTTCCAAATCCAAATGTAGTTAGGATATCAATTCGATCCTTTTTTATCAGCTGAACCATATTTCATTTTAACCTTAGTTAAATACAACTTATGCTTCGAATATTAAAATGACACTAAAATGTAAATACTGTCAGATTTTATACATATCCAAAAATTATAAATTCCTACTGTTGATACATTTATTGTTTTAGGAATTACAATTATACTTCGCATACATTATTACTCTTAAGAGGGCTAATCGAACCAGTGTTTGTAAAAGTAATTTTTTCAAAATTTATTTGTTCTATACGGTTTGGTCAAATTACACCAAATTTGGAGGATTAGTAGTTGAAAGTGTACTAGAGGGTACATGTATATCTATTTTAATTAATTTTCACTTTATGTAGGGAAAATTTATACTGTAAATATAAGTGAACTTTGGAGGTGATTAGCTTCTGAATTATGATATCAATCGGTAAAATTCGAGGTAAAATTCATACATGTCGTCTAGAATGAATCTTCATAATTATGCTCAGCAAGTTTCAAACTTTTATTCTGTACTATTTGGTTAAAATGAATTTTCTAAATAAGTATCTTTGTCGCTACAAATGGAGCAAGGAAGTGTTACCTCTATCCGGAATCGCACCTCAATGAAGTCGGTGAATAAAACGTCCAGTGAAGGTATAGTCAAGAGCAAAATTATTCAGCAGGGTATGTATAAAAACTTTCTAGAGAGTGACACAGCTATCCGAAGCTTTTTCCCGACTAGGCCCCTTAAGCTAGTGAAATCCAGATAATCACACAAAATAAATTTTCTTTTTTTATTTTCACCAAATATTTGTATCTTCCATCTTCCAACTTCCTATGTTCTTTGCTCAAATCTAGATCTGGTACGCAAGACATGATTTTCTTATTTACTGCATATTCTTAGACACTGATTTCATTTAAAATATTAGTTTCTATTATTGTCCTGTGATTTTTAACAGTTTATATTCTCCCAATTATTACATTATTTTTGTAGCCTTGATCATAATTATTTGTTAAAATGTACGTCTTATACGTGTATCAAAATTTTCTATATGGGCATATATGTCATACATATATGTTATTATATTTGTATTAGAGTGGAATGAAAAATAATATTAACTGAAAATTTTTTGTTAATTATTATTTACTAACTTTTACAAATCTTATCACAGATAAGTACAACATATATCTTTTTAAACAATTATTTTCCCGGCTATTTGCCCAAACGCTGAATCTTGGATTACAAAAAAGATAATATGCAACATTATGTTCAATACAACTGACTCAATAATGTTATTTTTAATTTTAACTATTCTGTCTAGTAAAACCAAAAATAAATAAAACACAAGGTACTCACCAGTTGACACTCATTTTAAAAAACTTCAAAATATCTACCGACACGTGTTTCTACTTGCCATAGCGTCATCAGGGTAGTCGGCACATTTAAAGAATCCAAGGCAAGGAAACTTGTAAACCTTAATGTAATAAACATTAATGGCTTCAGAGAACAGAATAATTGAAATTATATAGTGGAAATACCCCTTAGGGTCAATAAAATAATTTAAAAACAAATTAAGTTCCTTTTCTTGATAAAAGTTAAAATATAGAGTGGAATGAAAAATAATATTATCTGAAAATTTTTTTGTTAATTGTTATTTACTAACTTTTACAAATCTTATCACAGATAAGTATAACATATATCTTTTTAAACAATTATTTTCCCGGCTATTTGCCCAAACGCTGAAACTTGGATTACAAAAAAGATAATATGCAACATTATGGTTCAGTACAACTGAGTCAATAATGTTATTTTTAATTTCAACTATTCTGTCTAGTAAAACCAAAAATAAATAAAACACAAGGTACTCACCAGTTGACACTCACTTTAAATAACTTCAAAATATCTACCGACACGTGTTTCTACTTGCCATAGCGCCATCAGGGTAGCCGGCAGATTTAAAGAATCCAAAAGCAAGGAAACTTGTAAACCTTAATATTTGTATTATGTTTGAACATTAATAGACAGAGAATACCTACTGATACTAACCGCCCTGAATAACTTGAATAAGATCATCACTCAGTTACCTTTCCATAAAATACATTTACGCTAAAATAAATAATGGGATATGAATTGTTTAGTCTTCTTTGTTGTAAGTGTTAGTAAAGTGGATTCTTTACTTGTTTTCAAAATACCAGGTGCAACATTTTATGACTGGTCAATAACGGAAGAACCGATTTGAACAAGAACGGTTCTTAGGCAAAGTGCTTACATGTGATAAAATGCAGTTTAGTCATTAGGTCTTCTAATGGTGGAAATACAACAAAAGTATATTACAATGAACTAATGGGAAGATTCATCTGTTATTTTTAGATAAAACGAACCATTGCGTTGTAAGTTCCAACAAATTCCTGAAATGTGTGCTAAATCACAATTTTTTTTCAATAGTTAAACACCTTCGATGATGTACTGGGAGTAATTCCTGGTATTATTAAAAGGCCTATTAACAATTTTGGTTAAGAGCTAATCTAAAAAAGCTTTTGCTTTAGCAGCGGTCACATTTTATTTGTGTTGGAGTAGAAGTAATCACAAAATATTAGGAATAATTTATTCGAATCTTCTAGATGTAGCAAGCAAATACATATGCAGGTACTTTCAGAGTGTTTGCTTTTATTCATTCTTTCTGTATTTTGCGTAGATGCTTTACAAGGTAAAAGTAAGAATAGCAGCCATGTAATTAAACATTGCTCTAAATAGCTTTTTGTACATTTTATGTTTCAAGATGATGATTAGTATTCTTTAAATGTAAATGAAAAATAAAGTCAACCATGTATCTCCCTGGAATGTAACGTTAAAAAGATAATATATAGTAGAACCTCGGTGGTCCGGACTAATTGAAACCGCAGTGTTTCGGATTAATAAAAAAATTCAGATTAATGAAGCAGGGAGTTTTTTATTAGAAAGTAAAACATTTTATTCTAAACAAATAGAAAATTTATATAAACAAAAAATTATATACATGTATTAAATAATACATACTTATTAAAACATATTATTTCGTGAGGCAACTTTGTAATTGTTGCCTGCTTAACCCTTTTTCTGGTTTATTATAAAAGCTGTTTCTTTTATAATATATACTGTACAGGGTGGGCAAATTTTGATGTTTGTACAGGGTAACTCGGTAACTGATAGAGATACAAAAAAAATGGAAGACACATCCTCGATCTCTTTTTTTTGAGACAAATTCACTGACGAAAACAACAATTTTTCGACTTTTAGACACATGTCAATATCTTGGTTGTTTCTAAAGTTATGAAAAAATAACTTTTACATTCTTCAGGCACTTGTTTCTACATAATACAGTGGCGTCAAGAACATATTAAAAAAGGTGCAATTTCGAGTTATGGCATAAAGTTGTATTTTTTTAAATAGGAATCATAGTTGGCTGTAGTTTAGTTAAAAAAGAAATTTTTTTCTCTTTCAAACTATATATCATATGTGGGGTCGCTTTTGATGCGTAAGTATTTAATAGCGAAAATAATCTTTTATTAGATTACTTTTTGCGTTTTTTTTATTTTTATTCCCAGTAGGCGTGTGTCATCTATGACAGTGTTTATCCGTTTGTCAGTAAATTGCATATTAATAATTTTGTCTCCGTCATAATTACACCCCATTTAATCGAAAAAGTGAAGATGTCTTACGAAAATTACAAGAAATATGATGTGCTAGAATGCTTTATTCAAAGTAATAACAATTGTGATATTGCAACCGAAATATATTTCAATCGCTATCCAGAAAGAAGACAACCTAATAAAGCTATTTTTAAGAGGTTAAAAGAAAATCTCTCCATCCACAAGCCAAGACCAAAAAATTACAATATTGAAGATGCTGAAGAAACTTATATAACTGTAATTGAAATTGCGGTTGCAAATCCTTCAATTTCAAGTCGTCAAATTGAAGCTGATTCTGGAATTTTAAGACGTCAAGCTTTGGGTATTTTGAAGACACACAAATTCATGTCTTATGCAACAAGGAAACAACATCACCTTCAACCAACTGATCTTCAGCGACAATTGGACTTTTGAATATGGTATCGTCCAAGAAGTCAACAATATCACTATTCTCTAGAAATGTAGTTTCAATAGATGAAGCCTACATTAGCAGTGCAGGAATTTTCAACAGGCATAACGCGCACATTGGTATGATATGAACCCTCACCGTACCGTTGACGTGTGATCTCAGGGACGCTATGGTTTTAGTACTTGGTGTGTTCTACGTGGCAATCGTGTTTTAACATATCACATATATCAAGAAAATCTTAATGGCCAACGGTACTACGAAATCTTAAAGCAGAAAATTATTGAGGAATTTATGGACAATCTACCCTTAATTGAGTCAAGAAATCGGTTCTTCCAACAAGATGGTGCACCACCTCATAATATCAGAACCATTTCAGAATTATTAAATACCAATTTTGGAAATAGCTGGATGGGAAAACGGACCAGTGAGGTGGCCACCACGATAACTGGATTTTTCCTTTTGGGGCCACATTAAAGACAAATTATACAAGAAAACCAGTACCGACGTAAATGAACTCAGACAAAATTTTATAAACTGTGTGATTTTTTGGTCTTGGCTTATTGAGGGACTCACAATTAATGAGATTTTCTTTTAACCTGTTAAAAATAGCTTTATTAAGTTGTCTTCTTTCTGGATAGCGATTGAAATAAATTTCGGATACAATATCACAATTGTTATTACCTATTTTGATTAAAGCATTCTAGCATATCATATTTCTCGTAATTTTCGTAAGACATCTTCACTTTAACGATTAAATGGGGTGTAATTATGACGGAAACAATATTATTAATATGCAATTTACTGACAAACGGATAAACACTGTCATAGATGACACACGCCTACTTAGAATAAATATAAAAAACGCAAAAGGTAATCCACTAAAAAGATTATTTTCGCTATTAAATACTTACACATAAAAAGCGACCCCACATATACAATAGTGTGAAGGAGAAAAAAATTTCTTTTTTAACTAAACCATAGCCAACTATGATTCCCTTTAAAAAAAAAATACAGCTTTATGCCATGGCTCGAAATTAACTTTTTTTTTTAATTTTCTCAACGCCACTGTATTATACAGAAAAAAGTGTCTCAAGAATGTAAAAGTTGTTTTTTCATAACTTTACAAATGACCAAGATATTGACGTGTCTAAAAATCGAAAGATCGAACTTTTGTTTATAACTTGTTTTCGCCAGTGAATTTGTCTCAAAAAAAGTGATCGAGAATGTGTCTTCCATTTTTTAACACGCTTTTATTAGCTTCACTTGTATGTTTGTTTGTTTGTTTGTAACCGACTCTTTGGACTCGATTTTGACCCACTTTAAACGGACAGATTTAATTGAAACTTCGTACACTTACGAAGAACCGGTAACAATACAATAATTTGATAAGTTTATATCATTATCCTGATCAGGATCGCCAGAATTAAATAATTTCCTTTCCTCACGTATCCTCTGCGTGAGAGCAAGTGGCTTGTTACTGTTAGTACATTCCGTGATTCTCAGTTTGTTCGATGGCCGAGCAGGCTAAGGCACAAGTCTTAGTCGACGCGAAACGACGGACTCCTCGGGCGTGAGTTCAAATCTCGTCTATGGCTGAAAAAAAAATTTTTTTTTCAGAAGTCTCTGTTGGATCGTAATATGTTATAATATCAGCATCAATAAGCAATATAAATATAGTTTAAAAAAAACTAAAAAACACGCTTTCATAGCACATCAAACTAAAAAGTGCGCTTTGTGCCATATTTTTCGTATATCGAGCAACCCACGCTTTTTTTCACAATAATACTAGTATTTTTCGTTCATTATTGTTTTCAGTTTATATTAATAATTATTTTTTCACTTTTTTAGTTTGATGTGCTTTAAAAGCGTGTTTTTTTAGTTTTTAAACTATATTTATTTGTATTTCTTACAGTTACCGAGTTACCCCATACAAACATCGAAATTTGCCCACCCTGTATATATTTTTTTGAAAGAAGTAGTACCAGTTTACTTTTAACCAAAAAAATAATTTAAGCAATCAGTGTACAAATATTTATCGACTGTTTTAACCATATAAAAATACAAATTGTTGCGAAACGTAAAATTCTTATTTACAGTTAGAATGCCGGTTGTTTATGCTTGTGTTTAAATTCCAAATATAAATGTCGTAAGACTCTGAATTTTGAAATTCACGAAGAGGAAATTATAATCAACTACTACTAAAACAATACGTTCTCACAAATTAAAAACCCCATTAAAATTTATTGCTATTATGCCATTATTGTAATATTTATTCCCTTTCTATTTATATATAAGCTGCATGTTATTACTTTAAATAATCAATCATGGTCCATCATAAAAAACAAAATGTTAACAGAATCGTAAAATAAACAGTTTACTACAAAATCCTGCGAATCGATCATCTATTCCTGCGAGCGTCGAACTGAACAGTTGGACTACGTAACACAGCCTGGCGACTGTAAGTCCGACAAGGCATCTAGCAGAGCCATGAACAACTTAGTGCAATGACCCAACTAGCGAGTCAGTCTCAGTGACCTACTTACTGAACATATGTAATATCGGTGACAATCGGTAAAGTTCGAAATTGGCGAAGGAATCACGCCGTGCCATGGCAAATCTATGAGCCGTAATGTTTTTGCAAAGCCCACTCACTGAGAACCTACAACTTATTGCAACTATTTTCTTGTTTGTTTTGATTGTTCATTTTTTAAATGGTTTGTGCGCAAGTATATATAAGCTGTAAAACACACACGGAAGTTGTCAGTTGGCAATCCTTATCGCTCATTTGATTATTATTATGGCAGAGATATTTATTATTTCGTTAAAGTTATTTCAGTTGGGATATTTCCTGAAAGGATCAAATTCATTGGCTTGTTTCCGATACAAGCGATCGATTGATTAAAGTCTTGTATTAATTTTTATTTGTTTAGAGACTTGTATACTTTAAAGATATATTTGGTCAAATTTTATTGACAGTCTTCGGTCTGCGTTTTTTCTTCTCTCTCTATGGATTATTCTTGCAATGGCAAAATAATTCTTAACTGCACTGGCGGACAAAAAAATTTTTTTTGTAATATGTACCTGAATAGCATATCCCACTGCAATAAAGCCTTCTGATTAGAGAAATGACAAACAAAAAGTCGTAACACGTTACGTTTTCTTGCTACATTAATAAAACTTTAGGGGCAGGTATAACATTTGTTAATTTTACTAATCTATTACTATACAGTGTGGAAATTAAGTAACGCATAAATTCAGTAATTCCGTTAATATTAATTTTTTGGAAAAAATCTCGAAGGGGTGTAGCGATTTTAACTTCAGCAAATATTTTCAGTCTATTTTCAGTTTCTTATGTCATTTATTTTTTAAATTATGACGTCATCGACTTTTTTTTTAAATGACAATCTCTATTTTTTATTATTGATTTTGGTAGTAGTTTTTATTCCGGTTCCGACCGTATAAAATTTTCAATATGTTATTATTTGAAAAAATCGAGAAAAACAGTCTTAAAGTTCAAATAACAAAAATTCATTAAATTGGGAAAATTTATCTAGTTGCCTAAGCTTGACGGAAAGTTATCGACGGCACATTCGGAGCGCCATCTTGTTGTAACCAAATGGTATTATTTGGTAGGTCAGGGTTATTTGCATTGGGGAATAATGCAGCTAATGCAGGCATCAATTCCAACAGTAAAAATTGCAGGTATCTATCTCCAGTCAAATTGTTTTCAAAAGGAATGGACCTATAATTCTGTCACCAATAATTCCTGCCCAAACATTAACTTTCTGAGGATATTGGGTATGACTTTCCTGCATCCAATGGGGATTGTTCCTAGCCCAATATCTACAATTCTGTCTATTGGCATGGCCATTTAAACAAAATGTTGCTTCATCCGAAAATAAAACACGCTGGGAAAATATTGGATCGCGGTTGCAAATTTCCATCATTTGTTCACAAAACTCTTGCCTACGATTAAAGTCATCTTCTGTCAACTCATGAACCAAGTGCACCTTATATGGGTGAAATTTTTTGAACTTTCAAAAGTTTTAGAACTGTAGTGTGGCTTTTATTGTGGTTCAAAGCAATGCTTCTACTAGGTGAATGTCGATTGTTTTCAATTTCTAGTAGCACATCAAGTTGTGCATCTTCATTTAATGTCGCCGGACGTCCAGTTTTTGGAAGATTCTTTACAACGCCATGTTTCCGAAATTTTTTTCAATCCTACTAATTGTTGATTGATTAAGGGCTGATCCGGGTATTTTTCTCTAAAAAGATGGCACACTTCTTGATGTGTTCTAGCTCTGTCGCCATAACCAATCATTATTAACACTTCAATTCTCTGTTTGTCGCTTAACTGTACAATTTTTATTAATAAAATAGTTTTTCTAATTTAGAAAAAGCAAAATAATAACACTTATGTTATTGTGACCTTTACCAATTGTGTAATTCTGACAGCCGTAACTAATATGATACACCAGCAACTAGATAAATTTACCCAATTTAATGAATTTTTATTATTTGAGATTTAAGACTGTTTTTCTGGATTTTTTCCAAATAATAACATATTGAAAATTTTATACGGTCGGAACCGTTTAAAAAAAAGTCGATGACGTCATAACTTAAAAAATAAATGACATAAGAAATTGAAAATAGACTGAAAATATTTGCTGAAGTTAAAATCGCTATACCCCTTCGAGATTTTTTCCAAAAAATTAATATCAACGGAATTACTGAATTTATGCGTTATTTAATTTCCACACTGTATATTAATGATGTATAAGACATATATTAGGCTTACATAGATATATCACACATGCTCAGTTCACTTTCTTCTTTTATGGGAGTCAAATTGTCTC